>WSXT02165853.1:0-23913 GCA_011762715.2 Neuroterus valhalla | reverse complement strand
TTCAGCGACCCAGAAAACGTATAATATACATGGTCCGGTACTTAGCCCATTATTATACTTTTCATTTTAGGGTGTCTTCAAAGAATTTTTGAGGTTATGTCGAAAACCTGACGTGCTGGAGATTTTTGGACTTTGGATCCGGATTCAGCGACCCCAAAAACATATAGTCAACCTGGTCTGACCTCTAAATCCGAAAATCGATTTTTTTTCTGTGTGGCTGTGTTATTGACCCCAAAAAAATGAATTTTCAACGTAGAAGATTGATTTGCTTAAATAAGACGATTTTCTCAACCAAATACTTGAATTTTCAACCAAATGTTTGAAATTTCGTCCGAAAAAACGTGAATGTTCAACCAAAAATGGAATGGTTGAATTTTCCATTCAAAAGATTTTTTTAATAAAGAAAAAACTTTTTAACCATTTTTCAACTGAAAAAATGTGTGTTTCAACCGAAACACACCATTTTTAACAAAATAGTTTTATTTCTAACCTTGCAGTTACATTTTCAACAACAAATATTTATTTTACACTAAGAAGATTAATGTGCTACTTGTTCAACTTTCAACAACAGAAAAATAATAAAAATTGACCAGCATGTAAAATTTCAATTAAAAAATACGAATGATCTATGAAACAGTCGAATCTCCACCCCAAATATAATTTTTTTTCGAAATAAAGGTTTGCTTTTACCAAAAGATTTCTATTTTTAATAGAAATTAGGCGATTCTTCAAAATGAATGAATTTCTTACAAAAAAAAGTCCAACTTTCAACCGAAGATCAGAAAAAAATGTTTAAGCAAGTAGTGAAATTTTCAACATAAATTTGCAATCTTTCACGAAAGAAATTATTCTTGTGAAAAATACGTATTTTGAACAAGGCCGTAAAATCTTGAATACAAAAGTACCAATTTCAACCAAGAATTTGAATTTTTTACTTAAAAATATGACTTTTGTCAAATCGGAAAATTTACAATCCAATAGTTGAATCTACAATAAACGGTACATGCATTTTCAACCAAATAGTCAAGTTTCCAAACAAAAGTATTAATTATTCAACCAAAAACAGTTGCATTTTTGAGCAAAATATTGATTATCAACCACAAAAGAATTATTTTCAATCCAATAAGACAAATTTTATTAAAACAATCGGATTCCCGTCTCGCACTCTGGATATCTTCAGCGGGCCACGGAGAGTCGTGAGCCCGGTACCTCCAGAGTTTTTTTAATTCTCTAAGTAATAAGTAGCCGTTGTTCTTGGTGGTTCGGAACCCACTCTAAACTGTAGGTCCCCCTCACTCCTGAGTTAGTGGTGAGGTGTGCAAAAGAAATAGAGAGAAGGTTATGCCGAGACTCTCAAACCCGTAACAGGGAGAGAGTATAAGCAAATATTCCAATTAAGTTATCAAGGAAAGTAATAAAGCTTGCGGCAAAACAGATGAATATTTCCAACCAAATGTATGAATCTTCATCCAAAGAATATGGTTTTTCCACCAAATAGATCTTATATGGAATAAAATCTTCAATAACAATAGACTTTCAATAATAGAGTTCAATGTTCAATCAAATAGTTCGATCATCAACCAAAGAGATGATTTCCTACAATTTGAATAATTTTTTTAACGGAAAGGACACATTTTCAAAATAATACATTAATTTTTATTTCTCGTTTTTCAAAAATTATGAGAAGAAGAAATAGAATACAAATCAATGATTGATTTTTTTTTTTATAATGTTTCTTCCTCATAGTGGAAGCTTCGTGGAAGTTGAAATTTCAGATGGTAACTAAAAAAGCTTCGAGCAGCATCAGAAGTATGAAACAATTTCATTATCATAAACGTTCGAGATTGGGAAATTTCTTATGAAGAACCTAATTCTAATAACTTCAGAGATGGAAAGATATAAAACTGGCGTATACAAATAAACATTCACATCCACATCAGAGAAGAAAAATATCGAAACTCGAAACAAAAAGTTTGAACTGCAATACATGAGCATCAACGTGGACCAAGCTGATGAATAAATGAATAAAGTAATTAAATGCAAATTATTATAGGTCATAATAGAAGAATACTAGGTGGGTTTCAAAACCAATGCTAACAGCCGTTAATTAAACAATTATATGTTTAGGACTTGTTAACAACTTCGATCCAGAACCAATAGCATGATTATCGACGTCACGTACCTAATGCATTATTAGGCATAGCCAGCTATTATTGCATTATGCGGAGCCTTAATCACAGCTCAATTGATTCAGATCGCTGCCAATTCGTCTCTTAATGGCATGGAAGCACTAAGTGGATGCAAAGTAGAGACAATTGCAGTTCTATGCGCTATCGCGCGTCGTTGTCGCGTTCAGATCAGAGCGATACACCCTGATCATTCGATTTGCATTTACTGGATACGTCCCTTTTACCATTTATACTGCCTCAATATAGGTTCTAAAAGCGGAGGTGAAAAAGTGCAAAAGGTCGTTCAATGCTTTTTAGCTTCTCTTTGCTCAACAAATTTCCCCAGACCTTTTATTCCCAGATTGGCTCAACGTGCATAGGTTTTAGCTAACATGTATCGAACATCTCGTAACATTAGAGAAGGTCTCTGGAAATGTTTGCCTTTTGCAGAAGGTCTAGAAAGTGGCAAAAAATATTTGTAGAAGGATTTCTAATTTCTAGAGACATGGATCAGCAATTTTCTGGTGGTTCATGTTTTAGGGAATACATCAAATGTTTCTAGACTTTTGGAAATTGGAAGCTGATTCCAAGGATTTTTGAAAAGCCTTAGGATCTTTAATGAATCGTAGAGTTTTTTAGACATTTCAACGATTGAAAATTGTTCAGAGACGATTTATGTACAGAACACATTTTCGTCCAAGTAGAACAATAGTTGGATTTAAAAGGAAAGAAACGAAAATGTAGCAGTTTCAAACTGACTACGGACTATTCAAATTGACTATTCAAGAAAGAACAGAATCGCCAAACGCAAAAAGCATTTTTCGATCTACTATGGTGTTGCACAATTTGTTGAACTGAATTCCAAGCAGGATTTGAGATTGTTTGAAAGCCTCAGACACTTTTTGAAACATCTCAGTCTTTCGCATTGGAGATCTTTCTGAGCTCATCTTTAAATTCATCTATACAGAGACTAGGATCTTAACGAAAACATTGTCTTCGAACTTAATCTGGAGATATTACTTTAATCTACAACGAAATAATCCATACCTTAAAATTTGCTAACTGACTCGAAGCATTCAGAAAAGAACCAGAATGTACAAATGCACCTGATCATGTTATAGTTACTGATTTGAAGAATCAGAAAAGGATAAAAAATTTGCGAATGCACATTGCATTTTTAACCTACCCTAATGTTGCAGAAATCGTAACACAGAATTCCGAGCAGGTTTTGTCTTTGTTCAAAAACCTCGAACTCTTTCGAAGTATCCAAGAATTTTCTAGTAATTTATATACGCCCATTTTTGATCCCTCCACAGGCTATAAATGTTATAGCAAGAATTTCCCTCAAAATGAAGGGAATATCATTTTTATCTGCAACGAAATTTCCTACGAATGTAACAGTTGCAAAGTGTCTCAGAGGACATAATAATGAATAAGAATTTTCAAAATCACACTGCATATTCAAACCAGCCTTATGTCCCTAATATTGCAGGAATTGGAAAAGACAGTTCCAAGAAGGTTTTGTGTCAATTTGAAGGCCATATACTCTTTAGAAGTATCCCTTCTCTTTCGGGATTTTCCATGCTCATCTTCAAATCCATCTTTAGAGATATAGATAGATATTTAGGTAGACCTATAGATAGCAGAAATATCATTCTTAAACTAAATCTAAAGATATCAATTTGATCTATAAGGAAGTAGTCCAAGGTTGCATTGTAACAGTTGCAATCTGACTTGAAGAATTAAAAAAGGAACTAGAATTTCCGAAAGTATCCTGCATTTCTAAACCACCCTGATGTTGCAAAAATTAGGACACAAAGTTTCAAACAGTGTTTGAGTATGTTCAAAAGACTCAGACCCAATTTTAGTATTCTAGACCTTCTAGAGCAGTTCTGCGACACCATCTAAAGGCAATAGTTGTAACAAAACATTATCGTCAAACTAAATCCGAAGATATCAATCCGAATCACAGCAAAATGATCTAAGAAAATGGAATAAGGAACCCAAATTTGATAAAGTATTTTGGATTCCGCAAACCACGCCCTACGACTCTGATGTTGAAGAAATTTGAAGACAAAATTGCGGGAAGGTTTTGTGTTTGTTTACAGGCTTTATACTTTTTTAATATATCCTACACTGTTGCACGCCTTTCTTAATACGTCTATTCATAAAATACCCTTAACAGAAGAATGATCCTAACAACAATTCTGGAGATATCAATTTGATCTAAAACAAAATAATCTAAGAATTCAAGAATTGCATTCTCATCGTAAGCTTCCAAAAAGCAACAAGTATTGCCAATCGCAAATCGCATCTTTTAAACAAGGCTAATGTTGCAGAAATTTCAGAACGGAGTTCCAAGCAGGTTTTCTGTTTGTTTGAAAGTCTTGAACTCTTTAGAAGTATCTCAAACTATTCTAGACTCATCTACGCCTATCTAAAAATCGGTTTAGAGGATATCATTGTGGCAAATATATTATTCTTGAAGTTAGTCTCAAGGTATCAATTCCACCTGCAACAAAATAATTCAAGAATTTTACAGTTGCAAACTGATTTAGAAAAGGAACAAAAAGTGTCGAACGCAAATTGCATTCCTGAATGACCCTATTGTTCGAGAAACTGAAAAACAAAGTTCCAAAAAGTCCTTGTGTTAATTTAAAAGACTTAAGACACTTTTGAAATATACTAGACTTTTTTAAACGTTTCTGCGCCAATCTCTGAATAACAATCTACAAACTACAGTAGTAACAGAGAAATCCTCAAACTATATCTTACAATATCAGTTTCATCGGCAACCAAAATGTAAAAGTTGCAAACCAAATCAGAAGATTAAATAAGAAACAAGAATTTCCAAACGCGAATTACATTTTCCAAACCACAATAATGTTGCTGAAATTGGAACGCATATAGTTCCAAAGAGCATTGGTGTTTGTTCTAATAACTCAGACTATTTTGAAGCATATCCAAAACTTCTAAAGAAATTTCTACGCCCATTCCTTAAAATTCCACAGAATCTATATAATCTACGCAGTCTATGGATAATAGCGATAACTTATGATAGTAACTATAGCATAGTATCCAATAATAGTCTATATAATCTGAGTGAAAATATTATCCTGCAACAAAATCTCAAGATATCAATCTGAACAAAAATGAAATGAGCCAAAAATATAACCGTTCTAAAGTGACCTAAAGAATTCACAAAAGAACAAGTATTCCCGGAAGAACTTTGCGTTTTTCGGACCATCCTTATGTTAGAGTTTGCAAAAATCGGAACACAGAGTACCAATAGCAGGTTTCGTGCTTGGCTAAAAGCCTAAGACTCTTTCTAAGTATCCTAGACTATTACAGACTCATCAATACCCATCTTTGAAGCTCTCATATATACAATAATTGCAGAAAAACAGTTATCTTCAAAATCATTTGATGTTACCAATTTCATATCTACGAAAAAATAATTCAAGAATCAAACAGTTGCAAACCCTATAATATAATGGGATTTTCGAGACGTCTCTACGCATATCTTTAAAACAATCTACGGCCTACAGATGTAATAAAAACATTGTTATTCAACCAAACTTGGAAATAACAATTTGATTGACAAAAAAATAAACCAAGAATGTAATATTTGCGAACTAAATAGGAGGATTAAAGAAGAAACAAGAATTTCAAACCACTTATTGTAATTTTGGAACCACATAAATGTTGCGGAGACTCTTTGTTTAAAACCTTGAAAATTTGGTTGAGAAGGTTCTTCTAGTTGAAGATAACCTATTCTCATGAAGGCATCTTTTCATGTCGGTATTTCCATTGTTCTATCAAAAATTCGTCCTTTCGAATACAAAATAACAGACAATCGACAGCTATAATTTTTTCCCGTGTAGTATTTTTCCCCGAAGACCTGATTCTCGGCATATCAACAAACCATAACTTTTTCAATTTATCTTTATAGTTTTCCAACAACACCTCATACATATAACTCATCAACCTCATCTGTTACCGGAAAACTACTTCCACGCAACCAATTTGGAAACATCGCTCTATTTTGAAACATGAACTACCACAGGAAGTGCGTCGAACCTTCGGTACGTTCACCTCCCTTCCTCAGAATGGGGAACCCTTTGTCCCAAAAAGTGCACCCGTGCATGGACACTTACAGGTAACCCAGATTTTCTTGAAAAATGTCTTAGCCAGGAAAAGG
The DNA here is from genome assembly GCA_011762715.2 of Neuroterus valhalla. Taxonomy (NCBI): domain Eukaryota; kingdom Metazoa; phylum Arthropoda; class Insecta; order Hymenoptera; family Cynipidae; genus Neuroterus; species Neuroterus valhalla. The sequence goes on along the minus strand of WSXT02165853.1, from coordinate 17,544 downwards.
GTCTGATCCTGGGGTGCCGCACCGGATCGTTTTGATCGCAAGAGGCACCGAAGTGTATGTGAAGATCGGGTATAGGGGAGTGGTCCCCAAATAAGGGCCCAGATTGCCACCCCCTCCCCCTCCAACAATTTCCTCCAGCGCGAGATATCGCGTTCTGCGAGTGGAGAGCAGATGTTCTCCAGGACTACCTTTGCGTCAGGAATCCCGAGGACCCGAGTCGAGACGGTGACTGACAGCTGAATGCCTCGACTACGGAAGGTCCGCGTGGCCTTACGTATTCGCAGGGCCAGGACACACGTGCGTGCATCTGTATTGTATCAGGAGCAAATATGTATGTATGTTTGTATGTGTGTATGTATGTATGTATGTATGTGTGTATGGATATGTATGTTATGCTCATATGCATATGTTCGTACGTGAAGAGTGGATGGGGAGGGAGGGAACATAACAAGCCGTTACCTGTCCAGGAATGAGAGCATAGGTAACCAAAAACTCCCGGCAGGATCCAGATTTCTAGATCCAACCCCCGCAGGATCACAGCCTCTGGATGGATTTCCTGACGCGGTTCTCGGGTTACCCCGTGGCCCTGAACTCTGCTCCGGGAGCCAGCTCCCAGCATGAGCGCTTTGTCGGTGCAACCCGCTACGCGTTCCTTTGTCCCGCAAGTCGCTGCAGATAACTGTGATAATTGAATGGTCAATGGTGCCCTTACCCTCTCTCTATCTCTCTCTTTCTCTTCAACAGATCGGAGGAGACGATGGGGCGTCGCTAATATCAACTCCCACGATTGTCACCGTATGTCCAAATTGGAGGATACGAGAGGAAAAGTCAATGATGCGATTCTGGGAAGAGTAACTTATCCATCTAGGGCTGAAGTGGGAAGAGCATTTATTGTGCCATGGAAAATAGAGTTTTGGGAAAAAGTGGAAGAGATTCATTCATGAAGGGGTGAAGTAGAGGGTAAAGTGGTCTCATCTGCAGGTTGAAGAAGGGAAACAAAGAATTTTGATGGTAGTTAGGTACAACGACGAACATATGACTGAGCAGGTAATCCATACATTAAGGCGATATTACATTGATAAGGATAACTGAGGATTTGACTCAGTTGTGAATTCATTTAATATTACATTGATAAATTTTTTTTAAATTCATAATTGTTGTCTGTGAGTTCTTGCCATGTTGTCAAACATAAAAACAACGTCCAATAAGACTACAGAATGTGTTGAAGGAACTATAATTTTTTCTAAAGTGTTTTTCGATTCCAAAATATTCTTAACAAAAGATTTTGTATTGCCTAAAACAAGTTTCAAAACAAAAAATTTATGCATTTAGCTTAGTTCTAAATAGGGAACCCGACTACGGACACCATTATTCTCCATTTCGAATTTGGTTTATGCAGTTTTAGAAGAGCATAAGCTTTAACTAAAACACTTTTATGTACTCCTCATTTATATGCCATTTGTTCATTTATTAATATTTTTCTCTTCTATTGTTGCAACAAGACAAGTTTGTATATTTTTATCAGGAATGTCATTGGTATGCGTATTCGCAACAGTTTCATTATAGTTTTATGTATCAGCTGCTACTATAATATCACCTATGTCTGAATTTACAAAAACTAAATCTTTCTTTTTTTTTGAAAATTCTCAATAAGTATAACAGATTCGATAAGTTCCTTAAAATTGTTTATTCGATTCTCATTGGGAATCATTTGGGAAACTGTTTTACAATTATTTAATTTTTGATCTCCATGTTAGACATTTTTTATACAATTGTCAATACTAGTGACCCCACTATTACCAGGTGATTCATTGACATTCAAATTTGTCACAAAAAATTTGTCAAAAAAAATTTGTCACCTACACTGTAACAAATGTTTGTAACTTTAATATACATGGGCATATTAAATTTCCTATATTTTTACGAAAATTACATTTTGTGATTTTAGTATACTCACGTACACCGAATTTCCTTTATGAATTTATATGTACACTGAATTTGTTAAGTGTGCAGTAAGTTGTTTTTACGTATATGAATTTTGTAGTTTCCGCACACTAAAATTCAAATAGGTATTCATCTGCGCAAGCGCATTTCAATTTGTACAGGTTGCGCAACCTCCAGCGCCACCTGGCCGTTGGTAGACTGGTAAGCCGTTTTGTTTGTTTCTTGGAAAAAGAAGAAGTTAATTCTTGTGTTGTGATGTGATAAAGTTTCATGCGATGTTGAAGATTACGCTGTGGATATAACGTTTTTGTTTTTACCTTTTTCTTGTTTGAATGTGCATGATTATTGCTGAAATTTATGAATGCTTATAATCCAGTAACGGCTAAAATGAGATATCATCATTTCATTGACATATTCTTGATTTTAAGGTTACGTGTGGTTCCGCAGAAGCTGGCTTACGAGGGTGATAATCACAGAATCCGGAATTTATTCCAACTCCAGAAAGAATCATCGAATTCAAAATGAATCATTCAATCCAGGATAAAGACGAACCTCCAATTCAGGCAAATAATAATAATCCATTAAAATTCTGAAGGCATTTCAATTGCAAACTTTTCTAAGTGGATGTTTAATTGTACTAGAAAAATAATACCGTATACCAATTATCAACAAAAAAATATTGAACTAGAATTCAGCCCTTCTACTGAACATTCGTCTTTTTTGTTGAATTCAGTTGTTTTTCAGTTGAAACAGAAATCTTGTTTGGGTATAATATCAACTATTACCTGTTTCGTTCCGAATTCATCTTTTTTTTCTCAAAATTAAAATACTTTTGCGAAAATTCCTTCTTTTTTGGTTGAAGATTAATTTTTTTATAGAGGATGGATTTTTCAACTTAAAATATTAATCAACTATTTTATTTAAAAATCGAATTGTGTTTTTATTTACTTTTACGGATCTTGTTTAGATTAAATATAAACTTTTACCTTTCTCGTGGAAAATTCATTCTCTTCTGGTTATGGTTGAATTTCTGTTCACTCCACTTTAATTTTTGATCCATTTTTTCGAAAATCCAGCTACTTGATTGAAACCTTTTTTCTTTATAAAAAATTTAATTTTTTTAAATTAAAAATGCACCTTCTTGGTTGGGAAATCAACTATTCCATTTGCAGAAAACAATCCATCTTGGAATACTTCTTTTTATTGATAATTAATTTCTAACTAAAAATAGAAATATTCTATTTCTGGTCAAAGTTGAACTACTTTTTCACTACTTTATTTTCTATCAAATTTAATTTTTTTCCATTTTTAGAAACTTCAGTTTCTTGGTGGGAAGCTTGTCTACTTCGTTAGAAATTAATTTTCCTGTTTTCAAAATTCCAGACTCTTGCTCAAAGTTAATGTTTTTGATTCAAGAATTCATCCTTCATGGAAGGAATCTCACCTTTTTTTATTGAAAATGCAACGTTTTGCTTTAGAATTTATCTGTTCTGGTTGATAATTCAATTTTTTTTCTAGAAATTCGTCCTCTTTGTTTAAAAATTCGTCTCTTTTCGTAAAAATTGTCCTTCGTTATAAAGAATGCGACATAGATATGATTTTTTTTATTTTGTTGAAGATTCATAATTTAGCTAAACATTCATCTTTTATGTTGCAAATTTAAGTATTTTGTTGCACATTCGTCTTTTTGTGGGTTGAAAATCTATTAAGTCAATTGAAAATGTAATTTTTACATTTTTGGTTGAAACTGGATTTTTTTTAATTCATGTATTGCAACTGGAAAAATTCTTTTAGTGAAAAATCTGTGTTCTGCGTTTTGAAATTTGTCAATTTTACTTTTGAATCGATATTAGTTAGAGTATCAACTATTTTGTTTTCGGTCTAGGAATCACCTCTTTTGTTCAAAAATCAGTGTGATTGCCTAAAAGTATAAATATCTTATTAAAAATTTATCTCTTGGATTAATTATCTAACTTTTTTGTTGAAATTTTGTCTTCCGCTGTCTAAGATTCATCTTCATATTTTTGCAAATCTCTCTTCCAAGTTCGAAATTCGACTCTTTTGCTGCATGTATTTTTTTTCCATTTGTGAATTCACCTTCTTGGTAGAAATTTTACCTCGTTCGATTAAAACTTCAATTTTCTGGTTAAAAAAAAATCTGTTTTGGTTGAGAATTTGGATATTTTTTCTAAATTCGTCATTTTTGTTTATTATTAATTGTTTCTGTTTAAACGGTCTTTTCTCAATAAAAATGAAGCATATAGTTCCATCTATTAGTTAAAAAATATTTATAATTCTATTTGGAAATCCACCTCCTTCGGTAAGAATCTCACTATTTAGATGAAAATTAGTTTTTCTGTTGGTTGTAAATCAATTTTTATACTGAAAATCTAACTTTCCTATTTTGGGTTATCATTGATTTTTTCAAATTTAAATATAAGATCTAAATTAAAAAATTAAGATCATAAAATTTCTCTAGCTAAAAATTTGTACCTTGTGTTCCGGATTGGCTATTTTTCGGTTCAATTCTACAGTTTTCAATCCAAAATTAAAATCTGTTTTGGTTTGAATATAAACTATCATATTCTTGGTTGAGGAATCATTTTTTTTTCTAAATCTATCTTTTTGTTTGTTAATGAAATTATCATGTTAAGTTCCGTCTTCATCTTTAGAGAATTGATTTTCATGGTTGATAATTTCTCTTTCCGGTTAAAATTTCGGTTAATAACGAGATCTTGAAACTGAGTCGATGAAATCGAAGAATTTCAAAATTGTGCATCACCCCTTTTAAAATCCAATCACTCATATTGATATAGAAATTAAAATCTAAAAATCGATAATAATGCATAAGCTTGCAGTTGGAAACAACAAAGAACATGAGGCAAAAAACAGACACAAGGCGTTCGGAAACAAATAGAAACTTCTATGAGGTAAAAGTGAATAAACTTCTCTTAATAACACAGCTACACAAATAAAAATTATTTTTGGCTTCGGAGGTTAGATCATTTTAACTATATGATTTTGAGGTGGCTGAAATCGAATGTGAAGTCCATTTTAAACCATCACTTCAGGGTTTTGACATAAATTCAATTTTGTGTGTCTGTGAAGGCTTTTTGAGGTTATGTCAAAAACCTCACGTGATGAAGTAAAATGGAATTTTGATTCGGTTTCAGCGAGCCAAAAAACATATACTATAGTTCGTCATTACTTTTCATTTTGGGGTGTCTGTAATGACTTTTTGAGGTTATGTCGAAAACCTGATGCGATGAGGTGAAATGAACTCCGGGTTTGGTTTTAGCGACCCAAAAAAATATAATATATATGGTCCGGCACTTAGCTCAGCATTAAACTTTTCATTTTAGGATGTCTTTGAAGACTTTTTGAGGTTATGTTGAAAACCTGACTTGCTGGTGTCTTTTTGACTTTGGATAAGGATCCAGCGATCTCAAAAACAAATAGTAAACATGGTCTGACCACTGGACCCAAAAATTGATACACTGAACAATTTCACCCCCTCGACCCTGACTTCCTTCCTCATTCAGAGGGTAAAGTCAAACTTTTGAGTCAGGTGTTTCAAAGAAAGATTCTTCTGCTGATATTCATCAAAAATGATAAAAGAAAAACTCCTCCAACATGAGCGATGATAGTATCCTCCTTTTCCTCCGTCGATAACGTTCACGTGTGTGACCCTCAACGGATGGGAGTCGGGGATGGTTGCAGACGGGGGTGGTCAGGGGCCAGCGCATGTAAACGTGCCGGCAGGATGAGGAGGACGTTTAACGCGGGATGGCCCTGAGGCGAGGATAGTGGAGTCGACGTGATAGCAATGTCATGGCGGCCACCGGAAATAGCCGGCACTATCGGCCTCTCCGCCGGAAGGAGTCCCGTCACCGCAGAAAGAGTTCCAATCTTCTATTCAACCTAGCCCTCTCGAACTCACCGGACTTGCAAACCTCCAACCCCTCTCCCTCTCACTCCTTCCACCACCTCCACCTTCCTCCTTTCACCCCTTCCTCATTCCACCTCTCCCTCCCCTCACCCCTTACGTATCCTCTTTCTCCTGCTCAAACTTCACCTACATAACCACCCCCTTGGTCGTGTATCCTTCTTGGTTCCTTACGAGCGATACAACCCACAATGAATAGAATGGACCATGACGATTTTCCCCGAAGAGATGAGCAAAAAGGGTGGAAGATGGCCGGAAGTGGAGGAAAAACCATCCAAGACAACGTCGACTTATCAGCTTCCACACCCTCGGGGTTCCATAAATGTTTTTTGAATAGGGGCTTTTTTAAGATTGCTTTGGGGATGAGCTCTTCTTGAATATAGAGTACAGTAGGGCTACACAAACTTTAATTTCAATGTTCTTGGATACGTAGGATTTTCCGTCTGATCACGGTTGGCAGTGACACGCACGACACGTTTTTCTATAACCTAAATCACCTGCTTCCAGTTCCTCCCTCATACTGGACCGCACCACTTTATTCCATTTACTCCCCTACTTCACCTTTTTCGGTTACAATGGTTCCCCCACCCATTTGAAAACTTATACCACTTGTTGTACTGTGATTTTATAATTTTCCTTCATCTTCCCCTCCCTATCTCATTATCATCGCAGTACCCTTTTGTTGACTGAGTCGAAAGCTGCTTGAAAATCCACGACCGAGGCCACAAGTTTCCCTATCTCCTGCTCCGAATTCTTATTCACTAGATAGTTTGTGACGTTTAATCAAGGAATGATTTGTAGGGACACCCCTCCCCACCCCTTTTCGTACTTGGTTGCAGACTCTCCACATTTCCTCTTTTACTCTTACTTTTTCTCTTCTCTCCTAATTACCTATCTTTCTTCTTCTTTTTCCCTTCCTGTTTTTCCTAGAACAATCCTTCGAAGTACTCCATCTACTTACTTATTTTTAAATCCTTATTCACTCCCTTCCTCCTTCCCTTTTCCCTGTGTATCAAATCCTGAACCATTCATTCCTTTACTGCTTTCTCTACCTCTTCCATATACTGTCCCTTGTCCTCCTGTTTTACCCCGCATAATATTTCCTCATACTCTCCTTTTCTTCTACCATACTTCTTTCGGTCAATCTATCCTCTCCTCCATTCTTGTGTACTATCCTTTATTTTCTCTTATCCCTCCTTGCATTCCTCATTATGCCATCCTTTTCTCACCATTCCCCCATCTTGCTTTGTACTCGCCCCCTCTGTTATCTTCTCAATCACCTCCTTTATCCTTTCTTTCATCTCGTCTAGCTCTTCCTCTTCTTTACCTCTTAAAATCTCCCTCCCAATTTTTTCCCTAAGTTCTCTCAACTTTTTTCCACTTCCATTTTTACCCCATCTACCTTCTCATAATTTTCCATCCTTCTCTTCCCCTCTCCTTTTGTGAACGCATACTATTGCTAACCTAATTTTTCCCACTTTAATTCGTCTTATCATTACTCGGTCCTTTGTGTCGCCTTCTTCATCTGATTCATCTTTCACCACAAGACCCTTTCTTATCCCAGATGTCATAATGTCACTCATCCTTCTCCCCCCCCCCCTCTTCTCTCTATCTCTCCCTCTCACCCTTCCACCTTTCTTTCTTTTCTCATACGCCCTCCGCCCTATCGTCCATTTTCTTCTTCTCTCTTGCCAGGTCATATCTTCCTCTACTCTCTCTGTTCTCCCTTTCAACATTTTCTTTTATTACATTATTTCAAAATTATCGCTACTTATTGTCTCCTTCATACTCTGCTTACCCCTTGCTCCAAATTTTTTAGATTCACCTTCTATCGCAGTCATGTCTCTTTTCCTATGTTCTACTTTTTCTCTAAGTTTATTCTCCACAATTCTCAGTTTTTTTTGATAATTTCTATTTTTCTTTCCCTCACTCTTCCTAATTTTTTCGTAACTCTTCTACCTCCTCCACAGTCCCATCCCCTTTCCTTCATGAAGCATTCCTCTCTATAAGTTCTTTTATCATTTTTACTACCAAATTTTTCTTTCCTCACTCTTTTCAGCATTTTTTTTCACATTCTTCTCTTTAAAAATTTTGCTGCCTTCTCCGCGCTTCTTCGAAATTCTCTTTCCTCTTTCTTTCACCTTCTGCTAATTCATCTGGTCGATTAGTTCGAGAAAGTGGTGGTACTGTCCAAGATTGAACCAGGAAGATTCTTGAAAACTTCTGTCCAAAAGACCGAATTTTTTTAACTATTGTTTTGACCAGAATTTAGAGTGGACCGAAGTGATACAGGTGAAAGGTAAGAGAAGCAAAGAGAAAGTATAAGAAGGGTAGAGCTATTGGAGTAACTGAGTATATTGAAAGAAATAGGTTGGTTTATCTTAAATGCGAATATAAAGGGTGATGAGAGAGGATAGTACACTCCTACGGAGGGAAAGACAGGAACAGTAATAGACTATGTTATTAGGAGCGATGAGGTGGGGGAGAACATATAAAGGCAAGAAATAACCAACGGAGAACAGCAGAACAAATTGAGGAAAAAAAAAGAGTAGGAAAAGATAAATGGTCAACAGACGGAATAGAATATTTCAGAGAAACGATAACGATAGTAAAAATGGAGGAAGGAAATATAAACGGAGAGATGGAAATAGTGAAAGGAAAGGTAAGGTAAGAAGAATATTAGGCAATACTCTTGAAAAAGGTGTTAGTGAAAGAAGTGGCAGGAGTTAGGAAAAAGAAGTTTCGGAAAAGACTGAAAGGGGCGTATGTGGTTGTTTGATTCGTTGGATGGCCGGTATTAGGCTATGGTACAGAGATATAGGAATGAAAGGAGAGAAAGAAGATCGAGAATATGCAAGAGAGATATGTTAGGTGGACATCGGGGGAAGAATGAAGAACGCAGGGCTCTATGGTAAGAGACGAGTCTTAAAGGGATAAGATAAGAACAAGGGCAGGAAAGAGGGTATGAAAATTTTAAGGCAAACTAAGAGAGGGCAAGTAAGGAGAGTTAGCGAGAAAGTGTTACGAAGTGGTAGATGAAAGGGGAAAGAGGGCACTAGAACTAACGCGATGGTAATAAGAAACAAGAGAGAAGGAAGTTATTCAGAGATCGTGGAATAGGAGTAAGAAGCACTATAGGTAATGAAAAATGGACAAAAAGAGGTGACAAGATGCAAATAAAACTCAGATGGCAGAGATTTGGAGAAGCAAGATACAATAAATGGTACAAATTAATAAAAATAGAGGATTGAGAAAATATCTGGAGAGATGATAGGGGGAAGGAGATGGATAGGAATAGCTAGATGGAAATGACGTAAATGAAACAATGTATCGGGAGAAGGGTGAAACGAGAAAATAGAAAGAATGTAAATGAGTGGAAGAGACGTATAAGCATATATAAGAAGGTTGTGTAAGAGAAGAAGAACGTTCTTGCATTTGGTCCATTTGAGAAATATTTATCTTCCAAACAAGATGAATAGATGAGAACTATTCTCGGAAAAACAATTACGATTTACGGTATCATATCGATCGTCCATACAGCCTAGCTTCTGGATTTGACACCCAACAATATTTGTATAGCTTATGAAAGACGTGGAATATATCCTTTTATCAGAGGCGTATTTGATGAGACTGATTTAGCTCAGCCTTATACGTTGCTGATCAACCTAATACCACGTATTAATTAATAATTTAATTAATCAATTTACCAGGTCAATCATCTGATCATGTGGAGCTAGTGCAAACGAATGTGGTTTCAATTCCTGGTCCTCATACGAGAGTAGAACTAGTCCGGAAAATGTGATCCCTACACCTGATCCTTCCATGGAAGACTCGTCTGACTATCCTTCGACAACACTAGATAACAACGTACAGTGGTTCAAAATCCCAAAAAGCTGTCCGGGAATCAGAATCTCGATATTTTACAACGTTCGATTACCCATATAAGGTTTTTACAGTTGCTGATTCCGAAAATAAAGTAAAAAATCCAAAATTCGAAATGGCGGACATTTTCCTCAAATTCGCCACATCCAGTGACCCATACTTATTTTCAAGTAATTTTATGGCAAATTTTAGGAAAATATCCACTCATTTGGGTCAACCATGTTAAATTCTGGATTTTTGACTTCATTTTCGAGATCAGCAATCCCAAAAAACCTCTCAATACTCATTTCCAAGTGGATGCCTGGAAAATTTTAGAAAAAATGTCCGCCATTTTGACTATTTGATTTTCTACTTCATTTTCGAAATCAGCGACCCCAAAAACACATTAAAAATCATTTTCAAGTACATGCATGGCAAATTTTGAAAAATATCCGCCATTTTGTATTTTGGATTTTTGACATAATTTACGAAATCAGCGACACCAAAAATCTCTCAACACTCATTTTCAAGTAAATGCATGGCAAATTTTAGAAAATTGTCCGCCATTTGTGGTCCGCCATTTTAAACTTTCGACTCCATTCTCGAAATCAGCAACCCCGAAAATCCTTTAATACTCATTCTCAAGTGAATGCATGAGAAATTCCAGGAAAATGTCCACCATTTTGTGTCCGCCATTTTGAATTTTCGATTTATGACTTCATTCTCGAAATCAGCGACCCCAAAAACACCTTGATACTCATTTTCAAGTACAGGCATAGCAAATTTGAGACAATATCCGCCATTTTGTATTTTGGATTTTTGACATCATTTACGAAATGAGCGACCCCAAAACGCCTTAATACTCATTTTCACCCAAATGCATGGCAAATTTTGGAAAAATATCTGCCATTTTGGGTTTGCCATGTTAAATTCTGGATTTCTTACTCCATTTACGAAATCAGCGACACCAAAAATCTCTCAACACTCATTTTCAAGTAAATGCATGGTGAATTTTGGGAAATCGTCCGCCATTTTTGGTCCGCCATTTTGAATTTTTGATTTTCGACTCCATTTTCGAAATCAGCAACCCCAAAAATCCTTTAATACTCATTTTCAAGTAAATGCATGGCAAATTTTAGAAAAATGTCCACCATTTTGGGTCAACCATTTTGAATTTGGATTTATGACTTCATTTTGTCGAAATCAGCGACCCCAAAAACACCTTGATACTCATTTTCAAGTACATGCATAGTGAATTTCCGAAAATATCCGTTATTTTTGTATTTTAGATTTTCGACATCATATACGAAATGAGCGACCCCAAAAACGCCTTAATACTCATTTTCACCTAAATGAATGGCAAATTTTAGAAAAATGTCTGCCATTTTGGGTTCGCCATGTTAAATTCTGGATTTTGTACTTCATTTTCGGAATCAGCGACCCCAAAAACCCCTTAATACTCATTTTCAAGTTGTTCCATAGAAAAATTTAGAAAAATGTCCGCCATTTTGAAGTTTGGATTTTCGACTCCATTTTCAGAGTCAGCGACCCCAAAAACCCCTTATACTCATTTTCAAGTAAATGCATGGCAAATTTTGGAAAAAAAAATCCACCATTTCGGGTCGAACATTTTGAATTTCTGACTTCATTTACGAAATCAGCGACGCCAAAAACCCCTTAATGATCATTTTCAAGTAAATGCATGCAAATTTTAGGAAAATGTCCGACATTTTGAACTTTTGACATTACTTTTGGGTCCAACATTTCGAATTTTGGATTTAACTTCACTTTCGAAATCAGCGACCCCAAAAACCTCATGTGGGTACTCGGACAAAGTGAAATATCGAAATTCTGATTTTTGGCCATCTTTTTAGGATTTTGAACCACTGTGCAAAGCAAAATCGTCTCCAAAATTGATAAGACCATTCCAAAGTGGTCGGTTGGTCGTGAGGGCTAAGGCATGAGCTTTGGAACCACGCTGCCTGGTTGTTCTCTAAGTATTAAGTAGCTGTTTCTCTTGGTGGTTCGGCACCCACCTCAAACTGTAGGTCCGCCTCACCCCTGAGCTAGTGGTGAGGTGTGCAAAGGAATAGAGAGAAGTCTATGCCGAAACTCTCAAACCCGTAACAGGGAAAGAGTATAAACAAATATACCAATAAAACAATTTCAAAAAGGTGATGATGAGCAGACTTCTGCTTTTTGGAAATGTCAGTATTTTGTTCCAAGACCTAACATACCCAAAAATTCTCAATTCTGAGGATGAAGAATATTTCTCTGTAGCCTGTTATAAAGCACAGTAAAAACGAAGCGTGAATGGAAGACTCTTTTCAAGGTATCATTTATCTACAACAGGAATTATCCTTGGTAGTGTACTTGTTACCAAGTTCAGCAGTGTCGATCGTACGTCATAGTCGTATACATTGCAAGGTGCGTCAATTGCACCTTGTAATATTAGGCCACGACTCTATACATGCAGGTTGCCTGCATGCTTGCATAGCTGACGATCTTTCCACGTAGTACATATTATGACTACTGACAATGCCCCGACCTGGAATTTTAACACAGCCAGCTGACTCAAGAGTAGAACATACTTGTATTTACGGCTTGGACTCGGCACGCATTTAGGACATCATATTCTATCCAGTGTATAATACTGTTGTACATGATGCAATTAACACACCATCTATGCTTCAATGACCATGGCGTAAATTCGGAATAGCACCCGCCAAAAGTTCCTGCGTAGTAGGATTATCGTACCCAAAGTGCCAAGGTGAAGTAAACACTGTTCAGATTCTACCTGCAACAAAATTTACTCCCAAGTTTTTACTGTAAGTTCATTCTGAAAGCATTCCCGGAACGCAATGGATCCAGTGTCATATTTGCAATAAATGGACCCACAAGATTAAGTTTTGGAAGTCCTATATCTAGGTTATGTTTCTGAACAAAAAACAATGCAGTCTCTAATTTCTGTTGGACGCAGAGTTAAGGAAAGTACATTTTTGCACTTGTGGCCCCAGCCTACCCTATGCAAAATTGGAATTGGAAGATTGGAACGAGATGGGTGTTATTGATGCCGTCTTCGCGATGGACCACCCCGTTTCAGGTGGTAAGCAGGAGCTACTAGGTAGAGCCAGGATGGTGATACATCATGTGGTGTCAACGAGTGTCCCCCGCTTTGTAATCTCGCATCCATCACCCCTCTGGGGCTGTGGGTTGGGCAGACGGATAGACTCTGATCGATGTCCACATCCCCGAAACACCCACTAACTGCCACCTTGCACCTCATCCCACCGCTGTCTCCTTTTTGCCCTTAGGTGTGTAAGATCAATCGTTTTCGTTCAGTGGACGTCATTCATTTTCCTATCCAAATCAACGTTGGACCATTTTGACCCTGTCTAGCTTCTTCGACTCGGGAATTGCGAGGATTGAATCTGATACTTGCACTTGTTTACCAAAGGACCTTGGCAGGGAGGATAGAAAACGTTTTTTTTTTCTAAAAAACTGAGCATGCTTCGCTTAAGAAGTTAGGTTAGGGGTAAGGTCACTTACGTTTTATTGAAAAAAAATTTGTTTGAATCATGATTACTGTAATTGTTATAAACAATGAGAGAATTAGGGATAAAAAAATTTATATTGTAAGGGGTACTGGAGGATGATTCTTTCAGCAATCACTCCAGGTGAAGAGCTTCAGAGGGTCATCGTGCATCAGGATCAACAAGCATATACTCAATTCGGCTGATGAACGCAAGATCTCGATTAGTAAATATTACAAGATTTATATAATTGATCAGAATAATGTGAAATTAGTCGAGGTCAAAATTGTTTATTTATGTCTTATTTGTCGTTTTATTTCAATTCAGGCAAAACTCGGCATTTTTATCGAATTTAATTTACGAGAGCCTATTTTCTTCCTCATTTTTCATTCCTATGCGTCAAATTTTTCCATTAAACATTATCCAGCAAATTGTTTAAGTTAACAATAACTTCCTACAAAGAATGATCTGCTTTAATTTTTTGCAATAATTTAACAGACTTCTTTTTCGATCTTATAAATCAAGATAAAGATAATTTATTTTGAACTTGGCATCCTCTACACCTATGGCATCCTCAATAAAACCCCATGAAACAGTCAACAAATTTTTCTTGCCAATTAATCTTTTTTGGGTGAAAAGTTCACTTTATATTTCTGGTTTGGAAGCCATCTTGTTTGGTTAGAAATCCTACTAGTTAAATGAAAGGTAAAAGTTTAATTATTTTTCGCAGATTAATTTTGTTAAAAATGCAACTATTTTGTTCAAAACTCATATTTTGGGTCTAAAGTTCAATTACTTGATTGAAAGTTGAACATCGCTTTAAAAATTTTGTTGTTGTTGAAAATTATTATCTTTAGTTTAAAGTTTATATTCTTCAAAATTAAATTTTTTGTTCCAAAAATTAGAATGGATCGTTGGAAATTCATGTATTGGTTCTTATGATTCTGTCTTTCTTTGTGGAAAATTATTCTCCTTGATCAAAACATCATTTTTTTGGTTGAAATTTGAATCATTAGCTTGGAAGTTAAACACTTTTGTTTTTAAGCATTTTTAATTGAACACTAATTTGTTTTGTTTAAACATCATCACTTTGGTCAAGGATTTGAAACTTTTATTGGAAAATGTTTAATCTTTCTGGTTTAGGTGTAGTTTTTCCATTGGAAATGAAATGATTCAATTTTTGGTTGTAAACAATTAATGTTCATTACAAATTGATTTTTTGCCGAATTCATGTTTTTTGTTATATTTTTGGTTAGGATCAACTTCCTTGTTTGAAATTTGACTATGTCGGTAGAAAATTTTACTCTTTCTATAAAATTTGCACAATCTTTTTGAAAATGTAACTCCTCAGTGAGAAATTAAATTATTTGTAATAAATCATATTTTTTTGTTAAAAATGGAACTGTTGTTTATATATTTAGTTTTTTGCTTCAAAATATAAAAATTTTGTTTAAAAATAGTGAATTTCGTTAAATATTCGTATATTCTTGCAGGAGATTCATCTTTTTGTTAGAAAAATTATTCTCTTGCTGTTGAAAATTCAACTATCTTTTGGAATGATCATATTTCATCAGGGAAAAAAACCATTCCTTATTTCAAAACTAAACAATTTTATTTATACTTGGGAATATATACTTCTTAGGTTGAACATTAAACTATTTTTTTGTTAATAATTTGAGTTTTTGTTTAGGAATTCGTCTTTTTTATTGAAATCGAGTGTTTAAAAATAAGCTCTTTTCGTTCGAAAAAAAATTTTTATACTCATAATTTGACAACAGTGTTTTTGTTCAAAGCTCAACTCTTTTTTTTCGAAATTCCACTTCTTGGTTTAAAATTGATCCATTCAAGTTAAAACTTTAACTATTTGATTGAAATTCATGTATCTTATTGGAAATTCGTCTGTTTATGTGGAAAAATGATTTGGTTCGGGATTTGAGTGCTTTATTACACTTTTCTATTTTTTTGTTAAATTGAGCTAGTTAAAAATAGAACTTTATTTTTTTTAAACTAAACTATTGGATTCAAAATTTGACCATTACATTTAATGCATTTTGCAATTTTATCGGCAAAAAATACCTTTTTCTAAAAAAGAAAAAAATAGATCTTTCTTGGTTAAAAATTAACTCTTTTGTTAGAAATTTAACTATCTTTAGCAAAATTTTGGTTTTCGGTAGTGAATTAAAGTATTTAGGTATAAAGTGGTTCCTTTGTTTAAACCTCGTACTCGCAGGATAGAAATTCAACACATTGTGAGAAAATTGCCTTTCTGGCTTGCTATTTCAACTATCTAATTGATGAATCTTTTTCGTTGGGAGTTCGATTATTCAAATTTAGAATCAAATTCAAACATTTGGTTGAAAATAAATCTTTTTTGTAGAAAATCCATTTTTTTGTTGAAAATCCAACGGATTCGGTGAGAAAATATATTATTTGGTTGAAAATTAATTTCTTCGTTGCAACCTCATAATCACAGGATAAAAATTGAAAATTCAACGGTTTTTTGAAAAACTGAACTTTTGGTTTGCTATTCTACCGATCGGATTCATAAATCTTTTCTTTGCTGGTTGAACATTTAAATCTTTTGTAGAAATTTTTTTTCTTCAAAATCAATGTCTGGAACAAAGAAATTTTTTTTCTCATTTTTGGTTGGGAGTTTGTTTGTTCAAATTTGGGATAAATTTGAACGATCTGGTGGAATTTTGGTATTTTTGTAGAAAATCCATCTTTTTGTTGAAAATCAAACCATTTTAGTGAGAAACTAAATTATTTGATTAAAAGCAGATTCAATGATTAAAGCCTTATAATCGCAGGATAATAATTGACCAGTTTTGTGATAAATTGGCCTTTTTGACTTGCTATTTTCGATCCATCAGATCAATTCTTTATTTCCTAATTGGGGATTCAAAAGTTTTGTTGCGATTTTTTTTTTTTTTTTTTTAATTAATTTTTGAAACACAGAAATATTTTCGCTCATTTTGCTTTGGGAGTTCATTTGTTCAAATTTGGAATAATTTCAACAATTTGGTTGATAACTGGGCTTTTTTTGGAAAATCCATCTTTTTGTTGGAAATTTAACTATTTTGGTGAAGAACTAAATTATTTGGTTGAAAATGGATTTATTGGTTACAACCTCATAAACGCAGGATGAAAATTTAACAGTTTCGTCAAAAACTAGCCTTCTGGTTTGCTATTTTAACGAACTAATTGGTAAACCTTTTCTTTTCTGATTGGAGATTCAAAAATTTTCTTCCTTCTTCTCAACATTAATTTTTCGAGCTGAGTGCAACTTTTCTCCTCAATTTTGGAGCGGAGTTTGATTATTCAAATTCGAAATAAAAATTCAAACATTTGGTTGAAAAATTATCGTTTTTTATGGAAAATCCATCTTTTTGTTGAAAACTTAACTTTTCTGGTGAAGAACTAAATTATTAGGTTGAAAATGGATTTATTGGTTAAAACCTCATAATCGCAGGATGAAAATTCAACAGTTTTGTGAAAAACTAGCCTTCTGGTTTGCTACTTTGACGACCTAATTGATAAACCTTTTATTTTTGATAGTTTCATTTTTTATTTTTTATTTATGATACTGAAAATAGGCGCAAATTTGATTTTCATGATGAAAACCATGGAAAACCCATTAAAATCATGTTTATTTACGTTTATCTCATGAATTATGAAGATTTATGAAAAAATTTCAGATAAAAGTTGTAGATCTTCTAAAAATACGTATTTAATGTTCTATATGTTTTTACGCTACGACTGCCGGTTTTCGATAGAATAAGGGAAAATGACGGTACAAAAAAGTACAGAGTTGGGGTGGAGATCCAAAGAGCGCTTAACTCCGATTAATTTAAAACTCTGTATACCTACGTATTTCGGAACGCTGATCACAAATATGATATCGAAGATCCCTGAAAATTTGATTTTCATGGTGAAAACCATGAAAACCCCATAAAAATCATGTTTCTTCACGTTTATCTTAGTGAATAGTGAACATTTATAAAAAAGCTTTAGATAAAAAATCACAGATATCGTGCAAAATCTCTAGCCGTGCACTTGTATGAAAAATTCTTGGAAGGCTGGATAGACGTTGAATATTAAAATTCGCAGAAATACTGAACCTAGGAAATTCTTGGAAGGGTGGGTACGAACGCGTAGAATGGAAGGGAGAAACGAAACTTACGAGAGCTGACATTAGTTGGAAGGAGACCAGGAGGCTTATTTTGAAGCGGGGCTTTGGGAATGGGGAAGGTGTGTGAC
>WSXT02165742.1:0-23917 GCA_011762715.2 Neuroterus valhalla | reverse complement strand
GGAAGGGAAGGGAAGGGAAGGGAAGGGAAGGGAAGGGAAGGGAAGGGAAGGGAAGGGAAGGGAAGGGAAGGGAAGGGCTGGGTGCTAGTATACACACATTGTGAGCGGCAGAGTATGGACTGACATGCCTAATTTTTTATGTGCACCTCCCTTACCTTACTGCTTGGATTTTTCTGTGCTGGCGCCACTGCAAATGAACCTTCCTCAAGGAACTTGACTTGAATAAAGCAGAGTTTGCGAATGGAATGGGAAGATAAAGTTCTTGGATTCAACTTGATGAAACACTGTTCATCAAGTTTTATGTATGGATTACATTAGACAAGTGTAGAAGAAATTCGATTAAAAAATGAATGGATACATTACTCGCGAAAACTAATATATAACATAGGTTATAGAATGGTAAGAAAAGGAAAGGAAAGTATATTTTGAGATAGAAGATGCTCGAGCTAAGTTGGATGAAGAAGGAAAATATATATATTGGAACAGGAAAAAGGGAATGATATAAAATTAGAAACCACTCATTTTTATTGACGATAATGTTGATAATGTAGAAACGCAAACTTATTATGAAGAATGAAAAGGTACGAGGAGACGAATTGGAAGTTAAAATTAATTCTTCCATAAAGTATGGCAAGTATAGTACAATACAATAATATTGTTTTCAAAAATGAAGAATGGTTTGTGGAGCGGATCGTGTAGATGAAAATGGAATATTGATCTACAAGACTGAGACAAAGAAAACATAAAAGAGAATTGAAGAAGATGAAGGTAGGAAAGATAACATTACAACTTTTCGAAAATGACAACACAGCTTCCTTAAAAATGCGGAAAATAATTAGAACAAGAAAGCCTATTAAAGCTTCAAAGAGTAATCTATCGAAAATCTGACCATAGGTAGGAAAAGTGGACAAAGTATACAAAAGTTGAAAGCCTTTCAAATTTACATCACCTTCAGCTACTCTTATTTGCTTGATCGATTTCAATATCCATCCCAATTCTCAAATCCACACCCAAGGATAAATCAGTTTAACGTAGCAGTTTAGCTCACTTAGCAAGATTGAATGGAAATTTCAGGACAACTTCTAGCTAATCTGGAAGGGGTTATATTTTGCATTCACTCCGCATATTTATATTCCATCCAGAGGGAAAAGAATATCAAATATTTGATGAAATATTTCTGGAAACTTAAGAGTATTGTCCCGTTACTCTCTTCAATGATTAAGAAATTGATTACAAAACATACTAGTTTCTTATGAACATATTTAGAATACAAGCCCCTCAATTTTCATGTCAACAGGAGAAACGAATTAGGTGAAGTTAGATCGGAGCATAACAGTAAAAATAATAGATACTATCCTGAGGAGCGGTAGTTGGCCGAAGGTGAGAAAAACGAGCGCCAACGACCACGCTAAGATTAACACAAAAATGTTCAGAAATACTGAAACGCGTCTTTCATTTGTTCATATAAATTGAACGCAGCCTTTGCCACGACCAAAAATGCAACGAGCTTATTACAAAGGTTCAAGTTATATATCCGTGTATTCATACCTCATCTCAATGAGCCCGATGATGCTTAATTAAGTATGTCGGAATGAAATTGATAGTTTTAGAATGTTTCCGCATGGCAAGTCCAATCCGTCCCTTTCGCACCTGTGCTCGCTCGCTACAGCGAGAAAAGGATAGCTGTTCCTTCGAAATGTCTCTTTCACACCCGTGCTTCTGATCCTCTATCTCTTTCGTGGCACTGCTGGCACGTAAATTGAGCTGCCGGATCTTCAAAAGAGGGCCCATGAAATTATTTTTCAGAAAGCAAGGTGATCCCTGGCCATTCGAAAATGAGGTCCCGAATTTTCGATTTTTGAAAGTACATTTCCATACAGAATTTCATTTCACATCTTTTCCTTACTGGAAAATATATTTTGCATCTTTTACTGGTCCCGAAACTGATGAGATTTTAGTTTGTCTTGAAATCAAAAATTCATCTTTTTCACTTCAACTCGCGCCAACTCAGCCAATTATCGGAATTTACTAATAAAGCGAAAAATAAAATACGTGTTTTAGTATTAAGAAAAATATTCCTGCATCAGCTGTGATTCCTTATACATTAAGATGTCACCCAGATTAAAAACTACTTTAGTAATCAAGTAACATTAGAGTATTAGGGTTATGTAAGAGTATTAAGGAAAATATCCATAACCTATATGTTAATATAAATGTACGAAAATTCGAGAAATTCTTTAACTTATCAAGATTTAAAAAAATATTGGGAATTGAAAAAAATTGCTGGTGATCTATGGATTAAAAAAAAATTCGTCAAATTTATTTAATTCGTGGTTATTGATGATATGTATTGTATTTCATGAAATTTAAGGAAATGTATTGAATTTGTGGGAATTTTTGGGAACTTATGACGTTCGTAGAGATTTAAACAAGTAGTCTCGGTGACGAGTAGCTCGCATCCAGTGACATTCGTCAGTAGAGTCGTTTGCCTGAAGGTAGAGAAAAGCGGAAGGGACGCTCGGCTAAGGATACGACTACGGCTGAGCTACAGGGTGTGGGTGTGAGTGGGAGGGTGCTCGAAAATACGCAGGTAAGTATCACAGGGACGTTAACAGCATGGCTGTGGGGGAGGAGGCGGCAAGCCGACTTCTATAGGTATAGTTGAAAATGCGCTGCAGGTAGGGTAGAAGATGATTGCCAGAGTAGGGGTAAGAATACCTCTCGCGTCGCGAACGAGCAAATATTGGTTCTTATTCGTGTAGGTTATACGGTGCTTGCCTACCAGTGGGTTCCCGCTGTCTGCTAGGATATCGGGAAATCCAAGGGCATCTTCCCGACTTAACGTTATATCATCAACCTTCCCACTCTTCACAAATCGGTACGGAAAGTGCGATCAACCCTATCCTTCATCGTTATCGATGCCGTCATCTTATCCTCGCGATAACTGCACCTAATACCGCCGCGCCATCTACTCTCGCAAATCTACATCGACGAGTATTAAAGATCTTCGATTTTGCCACGGGCGCAGATTGGAATCGTTCGAACTTGCAATTTGTGGCAGGAACGCAGTTGAAAGTTTTTCCTGGATGGCGGGTTTCAAACGAGTTGCATTTATCAGTTTCATGAGAGTCAAATCTTTATTCCATTGACATTTTGTTATTACTCAGAACAAACAATTATTCATGAATGATGATTCATTATACTTATATCAATTTTTATCAATTTATATCAATTATAAATTACCTATATCAATTTTATTTATGGTTACTTTTAAGCATAGAGCTCGGGAAAGTAAGGAATGATAGGGAAGGGAGAATGAGGCTAAGATGGGGTGGAATATTGTAACCTTAGAGTCTTCAAGTAGAACAAATCGCCTAGAGTCAGGCATAGGGTATGAATTATGATCTAGACTTAGAGAGTGTTGACAGTTGGGAGATAACATAATTGGAAGAAGTGAAAATCATTCTCCAGATTAAATAATCGATTCCGTTTATTAGGAGTCATTTGAAGTACATCATGAGAGTTTTCAAGTAGAGTAGCTCGATTTGAAGCCAGCCTAAGGTCTATAATTGATGCAAGTAGTCCTAAGTCACGGAATCATCCGTGCCAAGTAGTCTAAGTAATTTCAAGCCAGCCAAAATGAACATCGAGTAGCATAGGTCCGTCAAGTCACCAAATAGGGTTGTTAAAAGAAGTCAAAGTCAGTTAAGATCGGACGTGATATGTAAAAAGTGGTGTCAGCAATTTCGGGTCTGTCATATGGTACTTTAAGTAGTAAAGGTCATTAAACGTCTGTGGTATGTGTTGGCAAGAGTTACCAGTTCTTTTATTACATTGATACTGATCATAATAAGTTCTCTAGGCAATTTGAACTCAGCCGTGATGGAAATCGAATAGAATAGGCTAGAACCACTCAAAAAATAGAGATATTTCAAATAGTATAGGTCATTTTAGGCCACTTATTAAAAATCCAAAGTCGAAATTTTTAAAAACAAAATTCCGGATCCAAAATGGCGTTCAAGTATACTAAACAAATTTTTGATTCCGTTTTGATTTCCTCGTCGTCTGTTCAATCGTTTGTTAGACAATCGTGTGATCTAACTGATGGATAGGTAATTTTTCGGCATATTTTCTTCGACAATTCGATAGGCAACAATTAAAATGAAACGCTGGTGACCTGGTTCGATAAAAAAGAAGTATTTCAGTCTAGTGCAGTGTAACCCCCTTAAAAATAGACGCTGTGCGTGTAACATTAATTAATAGATTCAAGGAATTCGATTTACCGTCCTCAGAAGGATTCCAATTTTCCGGTTGTTTTCAAACAAATGTTAAAGCACTGACTTATGTATTTTGAACAATTTTTCGGAATTGAATGAAGTCTGAGAGTGGACTGCACTATGGAACAAGTTGTAGCCTAGCCGTGAGCTGGGATCAAATAAGATTTGTTGCATCTAGTCTCATTTGGTCGCATCTTATCAGAACGCTTGAACAAGAAATTCGATTCAGAAGCCCAACCTGCAGCTATCTGCAACTAAATTTCTTTAAAATTCACTCGAAAATGTCTGTAAAACAGTTTTTACGAAGAATCTAGAAAGAACACTGCAGAACAATACACTTGAAGCCTTGGTAAAGAGTAATATTCCACTATTCATCGAGGTGAATCATTCTACATTTTCAAAACTGTTTATAAGTAAATACGCAGACAATTTTCATTTTCAATTACACTATGGTATGACACATTAATAAAAGCTGCATAACTTGTTTCAAGAACTCGAATGGACGCGTAAGTCTTCCTGTACCACCGTTTATTCTTACAAACGTTCAGGGCAGTTCAAAAAGCATCCACCTGCACGCAGGAGTACTCGATTTCACACCGTGTTGCAAATTTAACTTCATGCGAAGAAATTTTTCGGATTAGAGAATAAAGTCAATATAACCCTCAAGAACACTTATTGACGAAAAAAAAGGTTAAAAAATCCTTTTTCTGACTTTTGGCCAAGTCAAAGGGATTCTGGCCCACTGTGCAGCGTTCGACTTAGTCAACATAAGGGTGTTGTGGTAAGCTATGAAAGAAAAGAGAGTGGACGAGGAGCTGATTGAAAAAATAAAGAAATATTTGTACAGACGAGGTTCAAATTGAGGATAGTAAATGATGAAGGAGAGGAATTTCGGACAGGAAGAGGAAACAGGCCAAGATGCCTGTTGAGTCAAAGTTCAAAGAAGGGATTATATAATGGCAGGATACAGAATTTGAGATGGTGATAAAACGGGGAGAGTAAATGTAAAGGAAATACATAGAATCACAGTACAACAAGTGGTATAAGATGGTAAAATGTTCGAGTCAATCACAGCATCTGACAAAGTTAACAAAGGAAAGTAAGCGGGACAGAGTGGTAGGGTTGACAATGAGAGAGGGCGTGGAAGCATGTCGATACTGGATAGACAAAGAGGAAAAAAATGTGCAGAATGTATGGTTATGAAGTGGCATCGTGGAAACAAGTGTTGGAAGGGTCTTCTGGGAAGAAGAGGAAGCCTGAAGTGTGAGTTGTTGTATGAGAAGAATACTAGATGAAAGTGGTCAAGATAAGGGATAGATGAAGAGACTAGAAGAACTTGGGAAAGGTGAAGACAAGGGTTTGTAAGATAAAACGGTAAAAGGATAAAGATAAAGTAAACAGTGAAGAAAGCTACAGAGTTGAAGATCGCAAGATGAAACGGAAGCTCTGGAAGCTCGAACATGTGCACATAGTAGTATGTAATAAGTAGGAAATAGCTAAAGAAGTAGATTTTGAGAATTATACTTAAGGTATAATAAGTACTTTAAGGAACTTAAGTACTCATTGTAAGGGGAACGGCAGCCCTCAAACCTATGGAAGGAAAGAGAATAAATTATTACGTACTTGAATGAAGATCTTTATTCTAATTTAATCTTCCCGAATTTCTCCAGTTATTTACACAGGTTTCAGGTAATGTTCTTAGGATGGAATGGAAAAAACTGAGAGAGAGAGAGAGAGAGTAAAGAGGGAACAATATAGTTATAAAAGGTTTAATATTGGAGGGGAAAAATTTGAGGGAAGGTGTACAAGAAGTACTAGATAGAATAGATGCAAAGGTTAGGGTAGAAGAAGTAAAGAGTATAGGAAGAGATGATGGAAGAAGGGTCGAAATGGCGCTTGTGAAATTGAGGAATAGGGAAGATAAGAGGAAGGTTATGTTGAAGAAAAGGCAATCATATGGAAGTGAACAGAGAATAGAAGATGATTGGACACGGAAACAAAGGAGCATGCAGTATAAGTTAAGGAAAACGGCGAAAGAGGAGAAGAGGAATGGAAAGGAAACGTGGGTCAAGTATAGGAGAATAAAAGTACAAGCTATATGGTGGGATTGGGATGAGGAGTCAGAAAAGTTAGTAAAAAGTGCGGTTACGGAGGACAAGAAGAGAAAGTATAAGATAGGAAGGGAATAAAAAATAAAGGAAAGCAAAAAGAAAAAGGAAAGGAAGGAAGGGATGAATGAAAAATATGTTACTGGAATATAGCTTGATTGGAGAGAAAAGATACAAAATTTATGAGAAATTTAGAACAGTGGGAGGTGGTAGTGATGGTAGAAGCGTGGCTAGATGGGAAAGGATGGGAAAGAGTAAGGGGAACGCTACCAAAAGGTTACAGTTGGCAGATTCAAAATGCAAAAAGGAGGAATAGGAAAGGCAGAGCAATGGAAGAAATGTTGATGGGAATAAGGAAGGAATATCTAGCGGAGAAGTATAGGAGGATAATGAAGGAGGAAGTTGAAAGACTGTTAGTAGAAGAAATAAAGATGGAAGATAGTGGGAGTGTGGGTGAACGGAGATATGCAGGAGAAATCTATGGAGATGAAAGAGCTGATGGAAGAAAATGAAGAGGAGATTTAGCTTGTAATAGGAGGAGATTATAATGCAAGAGCAGGATATTAAGGAGGAAGGGAATGGGGAGAAGAGTGGAGAAAAATTCCGAAGACAAAGT
Source organism: Neuroterus valhalla (assembly GCA_011762715.2). Taxonomy (NCBI): domain Eukaryota; kingdom Metazoa; phylum Arthropoda; class Insecta; order Hymenoptera; family Cynipidae; genus Neuroterus; species Neuroterus valhalla. Next base: position 16,916 of record WSXT02165742.1, on the reverse strand, counting down.
ACTGAATGGGGAAGGGAAGGAATTGTAAAAATGCTAAGAGGAAACAAGATGGTTTATCATAAACGGAAATGTAGAAGGAGATGAGTAAGACGAGTATACACGTTTGGGAGGTGAAAAGGGAACAGTCATTGACTATGTGATAGTAGACGACGAGGTAAAAGATAAGGTCAAGGAGCTAGAGGTAGGAGACTATATAGACTCTGATCACTTTCCACTAATACTGGCGTTAGAGGGTAATGAAAGTATCAAAGATATAGGCAAAAAGGAAGCAAAGGTAAGGAAAACAGAAAGAGGTCATTGAATAATAGAAGGGAAAGAACAATTGAAAGAGAAGTTCAAGGATATGAAAATGTAGGAAGGAAATGTTAACAAAGAGATGGAAACAATGAAAGGAGAAATAAAAAGAGCGTTAGGGGGAACAAGTAAGAAAGAAGTTCGTGGGGAAGGGAACGGTAATGGATGGGATAAGGATTATAAAGAGAAAAAGAAGGAAGTGAGAAAAGGATTAAGGAGATGGAGGAAACAAAAAAGTAGTGGAGATGAATATAGGAGGAAAAAGAAGGAATATATGGAGATGTGTGATAAAAAAAGAGGAGAAAAATAGAAGGTTTGAAGAGGAGGCGGAGAAGGCTAGAACAGAAGAAGAGGTTTGGAAAGTAGTAGATATAGAGAGGGAAGGGAAAGAGATGAAGAAGAGGACACAACAAGAGAAGAAATAATCACTGTTTCAGGAATAATAAAAGAGGGAAAAGCTCCAGGTCTAGATGAAATTCCAAATGAAGTTTAGAAATATAGGGGGAAGGAGCTGAAGGAATGGGCATGGATGATGTGCAATAGAGTATGGAGAGGAGAGGGTGTGCCAGAGATATGGAAAGAAGGGTAGTGGTACCGATATTGAAAAAAGGCAAAGGAGAGGAGGTCAAGGAGTATAGGGCAGTGAAGCGTATGCCAACCTTATACAAGGTGTATGTAACGGTATTATGGGAGAGAATAAAGAAAGAAGTTGAGGAAAAAGAGATACTGCTACCAAGTCAGACGGTGTTCAGAAAAGGAATAGGGGTAATGGACAACATATATATTGTAAATTATATAGTAAATAGAAGGATTAAAAGGGGAAGGGAGGAATGGTAGCTGAGTTCGTAGACCTAAAAGCGGCGTTCGATTCTTTGGACAGGGGAGAGATAGAAAAGGTGATGGTAAAAAGGGTAAAAGAGAAGGTCTAATGAAGAGGGTTTCAGAAATATTCCGTAAGACAAAAAGCAGGGTGCAAGTGATCGATCAAGTAGGCGATATTTTCTGGTTGATGAGAGGAGTAAGGGAAAGGTGTCCTATGAGCCCACTATCATTTAATATCTTGATCTCGGACTTGGAAGAAGCAATGAGCAGAAAAGGGTTGGGAGGAGTCAAGGTGGGGAAAGTAAAGATATATACAGACGAAGATAATGAGGTTCAGAAAATGAGGGGGAAGAAAAAAAGTATGGGCTGGAAGATGGAAGGGAGTGAAGATACAAGAAGTAAAGGAGTTTAAATATTTGGGATACACCTTGCAAGCAAATGGAGATCATAGGGCACAATTCAAAGAAAGAATAAAGAAGCGTATGGCTAGTTTTAGGTTATGGAGCAGAAATATGGGGTTGGAAGTAAAGGGAAGAGATCGAAATGTTACAGGAACGATATGTGAGATGGACTCTAGAAGTGGATTGGAGGACACCTGGATATATGGTGAGAGAGGAAACGCAAAGGGATAAATTAAGTATCAGAGCAGGGAGGAGGGCATGGAAATTCGAAGAGAAGCTGAGGAGGGAGGAAGGGGAGTTAGCGAAATAATGTCTGAGGGAGGTAGAAGAAAGATGAGGAAGGGCGATTGTGTTAACGAAATGAGAAGAAGAAAGAAGGGAGTTCCTTACAGATAGGCATGTAGGAGAGGAAATTGGAGTGAACTTTGAAGAATCAGAAGAAAAAGATAAGGAATGGCAATTAATAGAAAGATGGGGAAGGATAAAGATATCAAAATACAATAAATGTTATAAGATAATAAAAAAAGAAGGACTACCACAGTATTTGGAAAAGAGGTGGGGAGAAAAGTGATGGACAAGAATAGCAAGATTTAGATTGGGGAACGAGGTCAGGGAAGCGATGTTTTGGGAGGAAATAGAGAAAAGAAAGTGCAGAATATGTTAATTGGAAGAAGAAACATTGGAACATGTATGGGAAGGCTGTATGAGAGGAATGGATGATGAAGGAAGTTGGCAAGAGAACGTGGTAAGGATTCAGGTTTCAGGTAACGATCTTACTTCTTAAATACTTTTATTTCTCTTTTTCTATTAGTTGGAGTACATTCCAACTATATATCTTACCTAAATAAACTGATGGTTCCAGGTAAATTTACTCACGTATATTAGGTGACTGTAAATTTAAAGGTAAGCACAGATTTAAATTGGAGTGTAAATTCAGATGGAAATTTAGAGTAGATTGGTAAGTAATGTATCTTTGGGTTCCTAGATCGAGGTTCGACACAGAGTACGAAACGATATTCCAAGTATCTATCTGCGTCCTATAAATTCCTCTCCACACGATATTGGTTTCCGTAATACGTGTCCTGGATGGTGTGCATACTCTATATCCAATGCACCCTCCCCCGCGATTTCTCGTTCTGTATATCTGCTTTCATGAGTCTCTTTCCCCTTTCTCTCCTCCTTCTTCCACCGTATCGACTGAGCTAGATCCACTTACCAACCCGTCTCTCGGACCACGAATCTGGGTCCGCACGTTCTTGTCTTCCTTGATTTCGATCGCCTTTTCTCTCAACGTCCCGAAACAGATTGCATTTCTCCTGCTGCGACGGTTCTCTTTTCGTTTGTTTCTTCAAACCCAAGCCAAAGGAAAGATTGATAAAGGTGTGCATATTTAGAGAATTGCTTGGAAACATCTGGCTCTGTTTCAAAATTTTATTCTTGGATGGTTTTTAGATGGAATAATAAAGATAAATAAGATAAATGTTTGAATTGTGGTTTCTTGAGGTCTAAATAATAGCAGTGGAGATCTCGCAGGGGCCAAACATTTTTGAAACATCTTGAGGATTCCTGAGAAGATTTTAAAAGTTTTTAGAGTTTTTCTATCCCGGAAAAGAGTATCAACTCGACGTTACAGAAGATCCATAACGTTGATGAGGTCCTTCGAATGAGGCAACTAAATTCTCTTATACATAAGCACGTATACCCTGAAATGCACAATAGAAAGTGCAAAGTATTTCAAGAGTGATTCTTGAGTAAAATATAAAAATGTGATATCTCTTATTCTATAAAATATTCAGTTTAATATACAAGGGAAATGTGCACAAGAAGGTAATGTATGACCGTAAGTGCTTTTACTCAGCAGTAAAATGTAAGACGTCACCATAGTCGTTAAACTCATGTGCCTCATACTACAATTTCGTTTCACGCAATATCACATAGGAAAAAATAGGGTTCCAATAATGACGACATAAATTTTTCTATATTCAATACAATATGTGGGATATATAATTCCAGAATGTATCTTTTATCTCTCTATTGATTTCTACCTGACACATTATCTGATCTACTGTTTAAAAATTAAATACCGCTTTAATCAAGTTTTCAAAATAATGGATCTCACCTCTCGTTTGATAATCATTCTGTTTGACAGCGATTCCCAAAGCATTATATCATGAATGTGCCTGCATTTCTGAATTCATTACTCATTATCACTGTCAACTATTTGTATAGAGCTTCTATCTACTTTGGCTGAGCTCAAAAAGGGGCGAAGAAATGCGAGAAAGTAACTCAAAGTTTAGGAAAAGAGATGCGGAGCTTAGAGAAAAGGTTATAGGAACAGGATGAGTCTAAGAAGAAGGTAGAAGAGTTGCAGTGTAAAATTGAGAGTGAATAATTTTGAAGGAAGGTTGAGGAGAGTAGAGAGGAGAATAGAAATAAGAGAGAGAGAGAGGGGGGGGAGGAGAGATATAGTTATAAAGTGTTGGACATTAGACGGAAAAAAGCTGGAAGAAGAGTTGGAAGGAGCGCTAAGAAAGATAGATGCAAAGGTAGAGATGGAAGAAATGGAAAGTATAAGGAAGAAGAGTAGGGAACGAGAAAAAATGACCTCAGTGACCCTAATAAACAGAGAAGTAAGAACATAAGTGGAAAGTAATTACAAAAAGAGGGAAGCATATGAAAACCAGGAGGGAACAGAGGATGATTGCACAATGGAAACAAAAGAATATGCAGGATAAGTTAAGGATGATAGGGAAATAGAAAAAAAGTGAAAGAGAGGAAATCTTGGTAAAGCATGGAAAAATAAAGATACAAGATATATGGTGGATTCGGGATGAAGAGGCAGAAGAGTTAATAAAAAGTGTTGCGTCAGGGGACTGGAAGAGAAAGAAAGGAAAGAGGAAGCAATAAGAAATCGTATAAAACAAAAAAATTAGAAGTAGGAAAGTGGTAAATGTAGAATATGCTACTAGGATATGGTGGAAAAGAAAAGAAAAGATAGACAATTTATGAGTAATTTGGAACAGTCGGAGATGGTAGAAGAGATAAAGATGGAAGTATAGAGATTGAAGATAGTGGGAGTATATGTAAACGTTGATATGCAGGAGAAATCCGAGGGAATGAAAGAATTGAGTAAAGGAAATAAAGAGGAGATCAGGCTTGTAATTAGAGAAGATTTCAATACAAGGACAGGAGATAGAGGGGGAATCTTGAACGGGAATATAGGGAGGGTGAGGAAGGTTAATATACAAGCCTAGGGGATGAAAAGGGAATGGTCATTGACTATGTGATAGTGGACGACGAGGTAAGAGAGTAGGTCAAACAACAAGAGGTAAGAGATGATACAGATTCTAATAACTTTTCAATATTACGGACATTCTAGGGTACAAAAGGTATTAGGAATAAGGGTGAGGGCAATGTAGGTGGAGAGATAGGAAGAATGATAACAGAAATGTGTAAAGATGAATATAGGAGAAAATGGCAAAAATATACCGAGATGTGTGGCAAAGAGAAAAAAAAGGAAAAGGTCGGGCCAGGATATTAGCATGATAGAATGGAAAGTATTTCATGGATCAGCTAGGAAGGGTAGATAATAAAGTGAGAAGCTGAGAAAAGAAGGAAGAGAATGAAATGAGGAAGGGGACATAACAAAAGAGAAAATGATCACTGTTACAGGGATAATAAAAGAGGGGAAAGCTTCTGGTTTGGACGAAATTCCAAATGAAGTCCGGAAATATGGGGGGAATGAACTAAAGTAATGGGCATGAATAATGTGCAATAGGGGTTTAAGACGAGAAAGATAGCCAAAGCTACAAATACAAGGGGTCGTGGTACCGAAATTGAAAAAAAGGAAAGGAGAGGATGTTACGGATTATGGGGGAGTGATGTTTATTCCAACATTGTATAAGTTGTATGTAACGGTATTATCGAAGAGATTACAGAAAGAAGTTAAGAGAAAAATATAGTGCCGGAAGTCAGACGGGGTTTAGGAAAGGAATGAGAAAGGTGGATAACATATATGTTTTAAATTATCCAATAAATTGAAGAAAGAGCAATGAGCAGAAAAGGATGGGGGGATGTTAAGATGGGTTAAGTAAAGATAACCCAGTAAGTAACCCAGACATTGATATACGTAGATGATATTTTAATAATGGCAGAAGATGAAGAGGAAATGCCGGGGCCAATTACAGGGTTGAAAAAATACTAAGATGAAAAAAAATTGAATTTCAATATTGAAAAGACGAAGATGATGAGGTTTAGATGAGGAGGGGGAAGGAAAAAAATATGAACTGGGAGATGGAAGAGGGTAAAGATAGAAGAAGAAAAAGAGTCTGGTTACATGGTGAGGGAGGAAGTGCAAAGGGATATATTGAGAAACAGCAGGTAAAAGGGCATAGACATTTGGAGTGAAGCTCAGGAAGGGGAAGGGGGGGGGGAGTTAACGAAGTAAGAAGAAAAAAGGGAGTTGTTGCAGATAGAGATATGAGAAGTAGGTTCGGAGTAAACTGAGGAGTGGAGGAAAAAGACCAGGAAATACTTTGAATAGAAAGATGGGAAAAGATTGAGGAGTCAAAATAAAGCAAATGGTATAAGATAGTAGGAAATGAAGAAATAACAAGGTACATTAAAAAGGGGTGGAGAGAGAAAAGATGGTGAAGCATAGCAAGATTTTAATTGGGGAATGAGGTCAAGGAAGGGATGTATTGGGGAAAAAAGGAAAAAATAAAGTGCAGAACATGTGGATGGAAAGAGAAAACATGGAAACATGTATGGGAAGCATGTATGAGAGGAAGGGAAGATTGAGAAAGCTGGCAAGATAATGTAGTAAGGATCTTTGGGGAGGAAGGACAGAGGAAGGAGTGCATGAGGGAATTGGAGGAAGCTAGAGGAACGAATGAGAGACAATGAAAGAGTGATTTTGAAAATGAAAAGATTGAGGTGCAAGGGAAGTGGAAGGAATAGCAAACGGAAGTACTTGAAAAATCTTTTGAAACTTCCACTAAAACCACTGAAACTTCGAAAAATTTGTAATCAATTGGTAAATCGTTTTGATTTACCCGGATGTTGTTTCAGAACAGAAAGCGTGTAGTATCAATGGCCCTAGTGACTGTGTCGTTCTTTTTGCGAGCCGGTTGATTAAACCAAACTAGCGCAACGCGTTTTTTTATCGCATAAAAGAGACGAGTTGGAATCGTTGGAATGCAGAGAGTTAAGGGAAAACCAGCAGTCCGATTCCGGGAGTATCCGACCTGCCGTAGCCTCGTTTCCACATGAACACCAGAGCCAACGTGGGACAGGAACAAAGGAATACGAAAACAAGGGAAGAATGAAACGACTTGAAATGAATCAGGGGTAATCTGATGCTGGGATCGTCGGCGCTCGACGAACTAATAAGCTTCAGCCCGCAGACGCTGTTCTGTTGTTCCTTGATCAACTGACAAAGATAATGGAAACTTTCATCAGCGGGCGATAAACGAGAATGAGAAAATAGTCTTGTTGATGATGTTTGAAAGGAAAAGGAAAACACGATTTTTTTACTTCCGACTTTTTTGAATTGTAAGAAATAGATTTAATTTTTTGAGTAATAACATATGAAACCATGGATATCACGTAGTTTTAACCAAATGACATAAAAATTTGTGAAACCGCAGAGCTACAAAAAAACTACCGCGTGCCACCACTTTTCTCTCATTATAAAACCGTTAATTATTGGATTTAATAAGTGCATCTAAAAAATTAGCCACTTCTAGCTGCCCCTTTGTTTTTTAAACGTGTATTTGTGTTTTGACTCCATTGCCGCTGAACCTTGAGCGCGTCACTTTGGCCCCACTCGCATTTTTCGAATCCTACGAACCAAGGCATACCATTTTTTTTTAAGAGTAGCATAATTCGAAATGAATTTTTTCTAGCCTTTAGTAAACATCATTACTTTTAAAAATTTTGGAGGTAGATTTTAATTCTTCAATTTGAAAATCTGTTCTTCATAGAAATTTTATATTAGAGCTGGATTTTTCACATAGCTTGTCTACCATTTAGTTTTGGCCATTGATAAGGAACTATTTTTGTCAATTATTTCAAAATTTCGATAATAGATTTGTATGTTTTGACCTAAGACAATCATAAACCTAGATTTTTACGATTATAGCACAATTTGGGTGCAATTTTGCATCAGCCATCTCTTTTTTCTGGATTTTTGACAATAAATTCAATTCCCTTGACTGCAATACACTCAAGAAGTGATTTTCAAGCGATTTTGATGAAGATCTGGATTTTGGCCAGCTGTTTGGATACTTTGGACCACTGTGTTATCTAGAATCCGCCCAAAAGCAAGATATTATTTCGCTGACTAACAGTTCTGTGATATCAACATACATTGCCTGCCCGATGAAGAATGGGTTTGCCCCAAGCAAGACTTCCGTAATGATTAATTTATCATAAAATTTTATTCTAAGATTCTCATTCTAGTTACCCTGATCAGCTCTAACGGAAGACTCTGTTTACCATACGAACATCAAAAAATCTACTGCTCTGTTTAATTCAGCTAATCAAACCATCGAAAAATATTTTTTCTTCATTAGGACAAGATGGAAATTTATCTAATCAAGAAATTAAATACAACTTTTTATCAAAAATGATCGGATCTGGATTCGGATCCTAGCTCTGCTAGAATCTGAACCCAGAACCTCTCATTATATGGACGAGTGCTCTCCCAACTGAGCTACGGAACGGTCCATCTATCCTCTTCTCACAGAAAGTATACGCTTACTTGCTATACACGTATATACATGATTACAGAAATGCTGCAAGACAGAGCTAGAAAGAAGAGGAGTAAAGGGAGAGCAGAAAAGGTGGGATACAAGAAAATAAAAGTATAGGAAACAAAGCTGGTTTGGGACAAGGGGAAAGAGGAGTTGAGAGAAGTGCAGAGGGGCTTATTTCGTAGGAAACACGGAGCTAGGGGAACGGCAGGGCAGTGCAGTGATAAATGTGTTCTTTTGGAATGTGGCAGAGACAAAAAAGAAGGATGAGGACTTTTGGAATTTTGTGCAGGGATTTTATGTGATGGGGCTGGTAGAAACTTGGACAGATGGCAAGGAGTGGGGTAAAATAGAACCGAAGCTACCAAGGGGATTTATGTTGAGGCTCCAAGAGGCAGTAAGATTAAAGAAAAAAGGTGGGCCTAGTGGGGGAATCATAACAGGGATCAGGAAGGGTTTCGAAGAAGAAATGCACGGTGGGGGGCGAGGGTCAAAGGGTGCAAGGAGGGTCCCTGAAGATAGGTGGAATGACGTGCAAGTTTGTGACCGTGTACAATAGGGATGGGATGGAAAGGATCAAAGAAAGGGTGGAGGCTGTGATAGGAGAGAGAGAGAGAGAGAGCGATAGAGAGAGAGAACGATAGAGAGAGAGAGAGAGAGAGAGAGAGAGAGAGAGAGAGAGAGAGATGAGGGAATGGTGGCATGAGGAGGGGATTTTGATGCGAGAATAAGGAGGGAAGGGGGATGCTAAAGGGATGAGGAACGTTCGGAAAAGAGATCGAAGGGAACGTGTATGCATAGAGAGGGGGAGATTATGAGAGAGTGGATGGCGGATAGAGGGTGGGCGGTCGCGAATGGTACGATAGCGGGGTACGAAGAGGAAGAGTATACGTATGTTAGTAAGGTGGGAGCATCGGTAATAGTCTTTGTGGTCATGAATATGCCTGGATGGGAAGAGACGGAGCGATTCGCAGTAGAAGGGAGGATAGAATCAGACCATCAGCCTCTTCTCTTATGGGTAAGAGGGGAGAGCTGTGAAAGGCAGGGAGAAGAAGAAGTGCCAATTAATAAGAGGGAGATATGGACGCGGAGGCGATAGAAAAGTACTAGGATCAGCTAATAAAGTGAATTTTGAAGGAGAGTCGGTGAAAGAGATATAGGGGAATCTAAAAAAGAAGGTGACAGTGTGTGTAAAACAGAACAGATTTAAAAGAAGAAGGGTGAAACCGTGGTGGAATAGGGAATGTAAAAAGATGAAGAGAAGGGTGAAGAGAAAGTACAAGAAGTGGAATTATGTTACCGCAAAGAGAGAGGAGTAGGTAGAGATAAGGAAGGAGTTTAGTCTTCTGTGTAAAAGAAAAGAGCAAGGAAGGGCAAAGTAGCTTAAAGAGGAGTTGATGAGTGCGAATACCGAGGGGGACGTGTGGAAGATGTTAAATATGTTTAGAAAGCGCAGGGAGGGGATAAGTGAGAAGATCGAAAATGAGGATTGAGGGAGTTTTTCAAAGACTCATTTCAGGGCTCAGATGAACGGAAGGTAGATGAGGGAAGTGAAAGAACAAGAGAAGATGGAGGATCAGCGTTAAGCGACGGAGAGTTAGAGTTGAAAATGAGAGAATTAAAGAGGTCGAAGTCAGCAGGCTTGGACGGGGTTCAGAACGAAGCGCGGATTCTTAGCACGCCAGCTGTTAGAACCAGGCTAAAAGATTTATATAAGAAGGTATGGAGGGGTGAGGGATTTCCAGGAGAGTGTCAGGAGGGACTGATACTGCCACTGTATAAAAAGAGGGATAGGGATTGACAGAATAATAATAGAACGCAATGGTATTAGCGAAGAGGCTAGAGAATAGTAAAGAAGGGGTCAAAAGTGTACGCGTTTTTCATAGATCTAAAAGGTCCTTTCTCATCGTTGGATCGCTGGAAGTTATGGGAGAAGATGGAGGAGAGGGGGGTAGAAAAAGGTCTATTCTAATGGTAAGAGAGGTGTATGAATAGGATTGAAGAGGAAAGGTAGAGAATTCATGAGGAATTCGGAGCATTGTGAGGTGGTAGTTATGATGGAAACGTGTCTAGATGAAAAAGGATGGGAAAGAGTAAGAGGAAGGTTACCAAGAGGCAAAGGTGGCAGTGGCAGAGCAATAGGAGGAATGGTGATGGAAAGAAGGAATAAATATCTAGCCGAGAAGGATAGGAGAGTGATGAAGGAAGAAATTGCAGAACTATTAGTAGAAAAGATACAGATGAGAGGAGAAAGATAGAAGATAGTGGGATTGTATGTGAATGGAGATGTAAAGGAGAAAACTAAGGAGATAAAAGAGCTGATGGGACAAAACGAGCAGGGAACGAAGCTTATAATAGAAGGAGATTTTAATGCAAGAACAGTAGATAAAGGAGGAAGGGAATAGGGGAAGAGCAAAGAAGAAAATCCAAAGGCAAATTACTGAATGGAGAAGGGAATACATTTTTGAGATGCTCAGAGGAAATGGGATCTTTTTTTATGAATAGAAACATAGAGGGGGATGAGTAAGGCGAAGAGGGAATGGTCAATCACTATGTGATAATAGACGACGCGGTAACAGAGAAGGACAAGAAACTAGAGGTGGGAGAATGTATAGATTCTGATAACTTCCCATTATTACTGACGTTAGAGGGTTATAAGAGTACTGAAGATACGGGTAAAAAGGAAGTAAAGATAAATAGAACAGGACAAGGGGATTGGTTAATAGAAGGAAAAGAGCAATTCAAAGAGAAGCTGAAGGATGTAACCATGGGAGAAGGAAATGTAAATGAGGGGATGGAAATAATAGTAGGAAAAATAAAAAGAGTTTCAGAGGGAACAAGCAAGAAAGAAGTTAGGGGGAGGAGAGAACAGAAATGGATGGGATGAGGAATGTAAAGAGAAAAAGAAGAAAGTGAGAAAGGAGCTTAGAAGATGGAGGAAACAAAAAAGTAGTGGAGATGAATATAGAAGGAAAAAGAAGGAATATACTTGCATTTATGATAAGAAAAAATAGGAGAAAATAGGAGGAATAGGATGTCTGAAGAAGAGGAGGAGAAGGCTAGAACAGAAGAAGAGGTTTTAAAAGTAGTAAATGAAGAAAGAAAAAGAAGGAAGAGGGTAAACCATGAAATTGAGATGGTAGAATTTGAAAAGAATTCCATGGATCTGCTAGGAGGGGTAGAGAATAATGTATGATAGGGCGGAATAGAGATAAGGGAAAGAGACGAGGAAGGGGACATAACAATAGAAGAAATGATCAATGTTTAAGGAATGATGAAGGAGGGGAAAGCTCCATGTATGGATGAAATTCCAAACGGAGTATGGAAATATGAGGGGAACGAGCTGAAGGAATGGGCATGGATAATGTGCAATAGGGTATGGAGAGGAGAGGGTTGGACAAATATATGGAAGAAAAGGGGAGTGATACCGATATTGAAAAAAGGCAAAGGAAAGTAGGTTAAGGATTATAAGCGAGTGAAGAAAGAAGTAAAAGAAAAAAAGATAGTGCTACCAAATGAGACGGGGCTTCGAAAAGGCATGGGGGTGATGGACAACATATATGTTGTAAATTATGTAATGAATAGGAGGAATAAAAAGGAGAAGGGAGGTATAATAGCGATATTCGTAGACCTGAAAGCAGCGTTCGATTCTCTGGACCGGGAAGAGTTAGAAAAGGTCATGGTGGAAAAAGGAGGACACCTGGATACATGGTAAGAGAGGAAACGCGAAGGGAGAAATCGTGCACCAAAGCAGGAAAGAGGGCATGAGAATTTGAAGAAAAGCTAAGGGAGGGAAAAGGAGGAGAGTCAGCGAAGAAATGCCTGAAGGAGGTGGAAGAAAGAAAACAAAGGGCGATCGAGTTGAAGAAATGGAAAGAAGAAAGGAGAGATTTCCTTACAGATAGACATAAAAGAGAGGGAATCTGAGTAAATTTTGAAGAATAAGAAGAGAAAGATAAGGATAGTCATTTGATGGGAAGATAGGGAAGGATTAACGAATCGAAATACAATAAAAGGTATAAGAAAATATATAATACACGTAAATATATATAGGAAAATTGTTAAAAATTGTTATATAGGAAGGAACGGAATTTATGTAAACCCTTAGTGGAAACATCATGAATAAAGAATTGAAAATTATTGCATTCTATTGTAGAGTAGGCCCCTTGAAATTTGTTATGTGTTTCATTGAATGGAAGACGTATTCTGCATTACATCTCAAATCCTTCCAGGGGGTAAGAGAGTCTTTGCGCCTCCAATTTGTCATTTTGAAAAATTGAAAACTAGGGCAAAGATTTGAAGATCTGAAATGACCTTGCGAATCCTCAAAAAACCTTCGAAAAATAAATGAAAATTCACTATGTTTGTAAAGAATTCATTCTTCGATCTTGATTAAATATCTGAAAGAATACTTTTTCTGTAAGGAAAGAAATTGAAGTCATCTGGAGACGGATCCAGATAAGCCCATTCGGAAGTCACGTTTTCTGTGATTATTCTCAAAATCATCGGATCGAGATTATATTATTCCAGCAAGCGTTAATATATTCCACGTGCGATGGGCTCCATGCATACCAAGTACAGTTCCCATTCATTAACCCATTTTGGGGTGACCAAAATTCAAGTGTGTGTAGAGTCTGCTATACTAATACTGGAGAATAGGCATAATAAGCAGGCAAATTGAGAAATAATATATCAATTTTATAATTAAGGAAACGTCCATGAATACTCAAATTTTGGATGAGAGATCCTTTGAAATGAGATATGTATCATGAAAAACATCCTACTGATCCAGAAGAATTAAAGGTCAAGTGAAAATCCGGGATAATGAAAATCATAGCGAAATGGTATTTAGGAAAAGAAACATTCAGAAAAATGATTGAAGCTGGCCAAGTTTGATTTACTTATATATTATAAACTTTCCTCTCTTCAAATAAATGTGACTTATTTTTATAGCATCAATTTTCTATTCTTTTGACAGAAAGCTGTTTTTTATAGAGCAATATGCAATTACGCCATGATGTCACCATGAGTAATACATCCGAAACCATCCAACGTTCTTATTTCGCAATCAGGGATTCATTAGCAAGAACGCTCGTACATTTGGACAACCTGTAGGAGATTGGTGCCTCAAAGCATCGCTAACGAGCTAATTATCACTCTGCCTTCTCTCCTTTCCTCTCTTAACCACCTTCTGGCTTTAAGTGAATTTCTCTCAGTATCCGGAACCTATTCGGAAATTGTGTTGACACTTTACCTGCCATCAAGTCGAACGTAGTAAAAAAATCGTTTTCATCCAGACAAGCAATCTGTTTGTGAAATTGCGACTAGCTAACTCAATAGGACGCTTTTTTCTCCGGTAAATCCGTTTTTTTTTTAGAAGTGAGCAATGCAACTTTTGGGTTAAGTTTTTTATTTCCGAAACTAAATATTTAACTGAAATTAGTGGAGATTCTAGTAACAATTGTTAGATAATACTTGAAATGGTTTCATATTATATTCTTATCTTAATGAGAAGGTATCGATTTTATGAGAAAATCGACTTTCGCGGAATTCATAGAATCTCCGCGTTTTGATTGGATTGCCTTTTGGCGCACATTTTGAGGCATCAAAAAAAACAGGTCAAGCTCGTTAACCAGCTATTTTGGATGGAAAATCAAAGAGGGGGAGCATGTTGAAAATTTCTCCTGACTTTTTTTACCAAGACTCAAAAATTGTAAGTACGGTTTCTTGTAGCACGTAAAAACTGAAACAATTTATCCTAAGCATTTTTCCAATAAAAACGATATTGGAAGAGTTATGATATTTTCAAAATTCAAAAATATAAAAGAAAATGAGAATTTATAGCCAAATAACGCAAGATTGAAAAGAAAGTCAAGGAGAAAAAAAAATTTCTTCTTGGAAGCCGTGCGAGCGTACTTTTGCACACGTTCTTAGGGACCAAAAAGACAGGTCCATTCCTTTAACCAGCTATTTTTGATAGAAAATCATAAAGGGGGAGAATTTTGGAAAATTTTTTGGACTTTCTTTCCCAGACTCGAAAATTGCAAGTACAATTTCATGTACCACGTGAAAAGTGGAACAATTTATCCCAATAATTTTTTCCGATAAAAACAATATTATCAGAATTAGCGTATTTTTAATATTCAAAAATATAAAAGAAAATGAGATTTTTTAGCCTAAAACGCAAGAGTGAAAAGAAGGTCAGAGAGAAAAAATGTTTTTTCTTGGAAGCCCTACAAGATCTTGAATACTCTCGCAAGTTTGAGAGCGCCTAGGGCGCGCAACTTTCGGATCTCGCGCTTCGCGCTCGATGTTAATCTCACCTCGCGCTGTGCACTCGGCCTATGTACCTCCCTACAGTTGTATAAAAAGATTGTGAAATTTAAGAGCGAAATGTCGATGACATAAATTTGATGAGTATGAATTCTCTTTGGTTAAAGATTCTCCGGCATTAACGAATACATTCTCATCACGTGTCTCGTGCTGCGCACTCGATCAAAGTTTGTTCCAAACGGTGGAGAATTTTTGTTGCCTAATTTTTTTCACATATTGTGAAGTTTTTCTGGAAATTTAATTTTTCATTTTTGAGTATTAGAAAGTTTTTCAAAAATTTAATTTATTCCTTTTTATTGTTATTTTTCCTGATTGAAATGAAAATCACATATCCTGGAAAGGAGTTAGAAACACATTTGAATGTATCTTCCTGGTAAAGAACTTTTGTCTATTTTTCCTGAGCTTGTGTCAAGTGTCCAAAAGTTTATTTCTTTCTTTTTTCTTATGCTTTTTTCTAAATGATCAAAAATCACTTGTCTTATCAAAAAGTTTATTGTACCAAATTCGTAGATCTTTCTTTGGTGCACTATCTTATTTTATTTATATTTTCCCGTAACTTGCATAGTTTGACCAACAAAAGAATATTTCTATTCTTCATTAATTTTTGTGGGCCCAAAATTTAAATTTTAGATTTTTTGTGAAAACTCGAAAAGTTGTAAAGATCATGCTGGAAGGCTCCCAAAAAGAAACATTTTTTTCTTCAAACTTTTTTTCATATCTTTCCTTCTTTGGCTGAAAGTTTTCATTTTCGTTTATTTTTAGAATCATGAAAATGCTACAACTCCGACAATTTTCCTTTCGTCAAAAAAAAATCATGGAGATAAATTGTTTTACTTTTTGACTATTGAAAGAAACCGTACTTACAATTTTTGGGTCTTGGAGAAAAAAGTTCAAAAAAACTTTCAAAATACTCCCCCCTTTTATTTTTTATCCAAAATAGCTGGTTAACGAAACTGACCCGTCTTTTTAGTCCCTTCAAAATTTGTGCCAAGGGTCAATGCAATCCGATTAGTCTTTCAAAAATTATCAAGTATACAGACACCAACGACGACGACAACAGGCAGATAGACACCAACGTAATAACTACTTTTTTGGAATCAGGAGATCTCAAAACGTGGAGACTTCATAAATTCGGCGAAAGTCGATTTTTACATAAAACCAATACCTTTTCATTGTGGTGAGAACGTGATAATCGGTTAAATCGATAACTTTCGAATGAATAATCAAATTCAATGGTACTTTTGCACACGTTCCCAGGGCAAGATTATAAAAAAGTAAACAGAAAAAAAAGATTTCTTCTTGGGAGCCGTACAAAATCGTTAATACAACTTTTTGAGTTTTCTCGAAAAACTGAATATCCAATTCAGTTCAAGAATAAAATTGTTTTTTGAAAGAACCTCCAAAAATTTCTCATAATTTTTCTTCCCATGAGATGCATAGTTTTGATAATAAAAAAAAAACAACATTTTTAATAGAAGTCTAATTTCTAGAAATACTTAACGAGATACAAAGAAAAGTTTTCAAATGAAAACTCTTCTTTTTCGATATGATCCGTGCTTTTTGTTTTAATTGTAATTATGTTATTAATGAAAATAGACTAAATAATTTTTTTTTTATTAAACAAGGTACGAGGTATATAAAGTAATATTATCTACATTTAATGCATTAGAGTTAAAGGTAATGTAGAATAGTTCGCGTTTAGGACAGATTTTGATCACATGCGCAGTACGAGACTCAGAAATCCGAAATCTCACCTAATCTGAATCTTCGACAATCTGTATAAAGTTCCCTGTTTCTCTTAAGACGTTGAAAGTTGTTCATAGTGTGCCAAAATGGATATTGCAAAACTAGAGAAATTATTCCCGAAGTGAAAAACTCAATTCTTTGGAAGCCATAGTCATTTTTAGGAAAATACTGGGAAATGCGAAATCTCACCTATTCTCAATCTTTGACATTCTGTAAAAAATTCCCTGTTTCTCCTAGGACGTTGAAAGTTGTTCATAGTGTGTCAAAGTGGATACTGGAAAGCTAGAGAAATTATTCCCGAAATGAAAAACTCAATTCTTTGGAAGCCATAGTCACTTTTAGGATAATACTGGGAAATGCGAAATCTCACCTAATCTCAATCTTTGACATTCTGTTAAAAATTCCCTGTTTCTCCTAGGATGTTGAATGTTGTTTATAGTGTGTCAAAGTGGATACTGGAAAGCTAGAGAAATTGTTTTCAAAATGAAAAACTCGATTCTTTGGAAGCCATAGTCATTTTTAGGAAAATACTGGGAAATGCGAAATCTCACCTAAACCCACTCTT
>WSXT02165631.1:0-23918 GCA_011762715.2 Neuroterus valhalla | reverse complement strand
GCCCTCGCACGTATTTTTCCGTTGCTTCAAATTTTGGGAGCACAGGTGATCCGGTTGACGTGAAACGTCCCATATATATATATATATATATGCATTCATCCCCAAAATATTAGTCTTCAGTTATCAATTTCATTTTGTCACACAATTTGAGATATTTGAATCAATTCCAAAGAATCGCATATATTACCAATTAAATAGAATTTATGGATGGACCATTTCCGGACTAACCTCAAACATGCTGCGGTAAAAACCAAAAAAATACATAAGTGACATTGTGGTTGAGGGTCATTCTTCCATACCTGGTAATAGAGACAGTCGACCTAAGCGACAATGTAACTTATGTATCTTCTTAGTTTGGACGGCAGTATGCATTACCAACTCCAATGGTGGGGGGGCTATATCCTCCCCTAGCCACCCTCCTCCAGCCAGCCCCCATATCAACGCTACTGTTTCTGTCAAACAAATATATGGTGCTAACAGAATACGTGATACTTGCTGTTGGTTGGGGTGAAGAAGTCTATTTACAAGTTAAAAAGACTGTCCTTCTATTTGCCCTAATGAAGCTGCATATTAAACACAATCCCTTTTTGTTAAATTAATCTAGTCATGACGTTTTCTATTTTTATGAAATTTTCGAAATCAATATATAAATCTCTGAATGATTTCATATACTTCGTGTTATTTTTGGGAAAGAATAAAGAAAGTGAATGAATCAAGCTGTAGATTCATTAATTTAACGATTTAATCAAGGAACTTACAACTTTAAAGCGAAGGATAGAGTTGGGTGACATAAAATAGACGAGCACAAGAAAGGTTCAGAGAAGGAGTCAGCTCACGAAACTAAATTGAAGAGGATTTTTTTTCTAAAAATTAAGATTGCAAGCAGACGGAATAAAGAGGGGAGGTGATGCCCTGCAAGAGGCATTGTTCTTTTCCTAGGGCGCGGAGGGATGTCCAAATGAGAAATTTCAGCCTTTGAGGAGCACACTCTTACGATTTGCACGTTGAAAACACGTTACTAATTGAATAGAGCGATGGATATGATGGAGAGGCTTCTCCAAATAATAACACTTCAATTTTTAAAGTACCAAGATTGCTCCTACACTGATACAGCAAGACAGACTAAAGAGCTCCCGAGCCTCTGAGATGTTGTATCTTCGAAGTTCAGGGGGGTCATACTCTCCAAACGCTATTTTTGTCATTTTTACCCTCCTCAAAGGTGCTGAAGGGGTTATATCTTCAAAAGACACAAAAAAAGTGGCTGTGTTTGATTTGTTTGGTGTGTCTACCAACCAAAAACCCCTGGTTGACTAGTTAATTACCCAGTATATTATAAACCACGTAGAAAAGAAAAGGAGAACTTGAAGTGAAACATGAAAAAAGGAGACAGATTTGCCAGCGAGTTGATGCAAGGATTTGGGTCATGAGCCACTAAGAGAAGACGTTTTGCAGCGCATGTATGAGCAGCATTGAAGATCAAAATATGGTTGAATTCTGCGAGAATTTCTTCAATACATATGAAAGAGGAATGTTCCATGCGGATCGAGAAAGGTGCATAAAGGTGTCTTCACGTTTTGAGAAGAACTATCAGGGCAGCAGAGCAGTGGATAGGATACCCTAAGGTACAAATACTCCTCATAAGGCTGTTCCATGACGTCTTCGAAAACCGTGCTGGAGATCAGAGAGGAAGTAATTTTGCGATACAATCATCAAAGCGAGAGAGAATAATGTTTTCGGGCGTTTTATGAGAGTACACAAATGTCTGATAGGTCAGGAGCTAAATGCTCATTGAAAGGTTCGACCGGTTCAGAAAGAAAAGTTACAATAGCCTCTTGCCAGGCTGGAGGGCAATACTCTTACCGCATCATTGTTTCTACCAGGTTGCAAGATTCGCCTGACTAGAATTGTTTTCGATATTGAACCTACTTTTGGATTCAATATTTGAATCAACTTTCTGAAAGAAACACACTCTACAACTTGGAGTTGGAGCATGTTGGATACAAATAGATCCACAATTTTCCGGTTCACGAGAGTCTGAGATACACTTTTCTTACCAGAAGAACTTGTCTCAAAGGATTCAGTTATACTTTGTTGTCGTAACCTATTGCTTGGAGGAGGTCAAAGTAAATCCTTACTCGATAATTGCAAAGAGGTGATGTTGCAGCATGGAATCGAAGACACACTTTGATTAATATTCTTTATTTTTACACGTGCAGAACCTACCTGGACGTTTGCCAAAAATGACTTCATGAAGTATACGTTAGAACGTAGAGAGTTCGAAGATGCTCTGAGGTTTAGGAAGGGGGGGAGGGTTTTGCAGGTGGTTTTCCTTTAGGAAATTGTCAATATGGGATCGGCTCCCTGCTAGAATTTGGAGAACTTGAGAACATCCATTGCAGGTGGCTGAGTGAGAGCCTCCACCATGGAAACAAGATGGATCTGCATCTTTTTGATTTCTGATAGGCAGGAGGTAGTGGCTCGTCTACGTCCGCAGAGGGTGCAAGCCCAAGAGGCATGTTATTAATTTGGAGTGGAAAACCATTCAAGACAATGGTGGCACTGAGAAAAGATACTCGATTTTCTCTTGGTTCCAACTTGAATGTTGAAGCCAGCTGAATATTGACTTGGCAGTAGGTGCGGTTGTATCCAGATTTACGTCTATGAGGGACCAGATTCCTTACTCTTTCCATGATGAACTTGCTTAACAGAAAGAATTATAGCTTGAATTTTTTAGAGGATGGATATTTGAGATAGAGAATAGTTGACTCCTCTGATGAAAACCATGAAGTCTTTGTCTTGTTTAAGGGTGATGACCAAAAATCCATCAAATGTTATGGTATAGACTATTATTGCGTCTGGTGTATTTTTGGCAAGACGAATAGGGATGTCAGCTTCAAGAAGGGAAAGATAAATTTTCACCAAGATTTCTTTACAGAAATGCGGATAGTAGAAGGACTTGGTTTCTTGGGAACAGAGCCATCGTCCTTAGTAAAGCTGGAAAAGAGAGACTCATCTTCACAAACTAAAGATGTAGCCAATTTTTCGGGATGGCAATGCAGCAAAAGCGGCTGCTGGGCTCTTTGGTTGGAGGTACCGCCATCTCTTTCAACTCCACCCCATCGAACAGCGACGAAGCATCATGCATTTACCAATATGCTCCAATTACCGAAACATTGAAATCAAAGAAACTCGGCTATGTTAGAATATGTTGCAAAGGATTGCATAAAATACATTTTTTTGTTGATTTATGATACTTGTTCAATCTTATGGATAGCTTATCTACATTCATCTTTGGAGAAAAGAACCTTATACAATTATGATAGGACTTGACTTACAGCTCAGTTAGTTCAATTATAAGAATAAACATATGAAAATTTCACGGAAGACTCTCTTTAACTAGGGTGAAGAGGGATTTGGCTTGATTGTATAATAAACAAAATGAATAACAGCAATGTGAATTGAACTTCGGAGTGCAATATGTATTGAAAGAAAAGATTCAGGATACATTATAAAAAACTGGATTGCGTTAGATTTTACACATTCTATGATTGTACATCCTAGCGGCTGCGCCCATCTTTTGACAAATGTCTGTACTAGCATTCACCTCAAATGTTTTTCATTTGTCGTACACAAGGAAAATCGCAGTGAAACCCGTGTATAGTACAGTTGACTTTCATTTGTCATCCACGGGAGGAAAAGTTGTATGTCTCACGCAATTTTCCATTAGGATTATGAAAGCTGACTTCATATTAGTTTCTTGTTGCATATAAATGAAATTTCCATTTATTCAGGGAAGAAGAACATCCGTGCTATGAGTCTGAAGCTGTCATGAATGGAAATATAATTATTTACTTCATTCATTCATCGATATACAACATTTCTCTCCGTGTGCGGTGAACCATTTCACCATTTTTCACATATTTTCACCAAACGTTACACTTCTTGACTGGATTCATTTTGGAACCCACTGGACACTTGAAGTCTGTTGCGAATTCTGGCCTGTTAGCAAATAGACCTGTGACTCTAAATTCTGATGGAATATTGTCATCATCTGCATTTTCCCCCTGATCTTTGCTGTTTTTCAGAAACTCTGGGCTATATTTGACACATTGTGTGATTGCTGTTTGAATCCAGAACAGCTGTGCTTGAGAATAGTTTAATCCAGGCAAAGTGGGTTCAGAGCCGTGACACTTTACCCAATTTTGATAAGCTACGTAAGCCATTTTCACACCTTGATTGTCCGCAATGTTCCCCGTTGTCGTTTCGTTATCATTAAACTGAAAAATATTGAATAATATTAATTTGCATTCATCAATCCTGCATTTCCTCATCGTAAATAAAATTAATTTTGTTATTTGAGAGCCGTTAAAAAACCACATCACACTGCCAGGGACAAAAGAGTCAACAGGTTTATTGACAATTCCAAATGCAGGGGGGGGGGGCACAAAATGTGATATTCCACATATTAAACATGAATATGAATAAGAATGTTGATGTATATTCGGAAAATGAGAAGTCTACTATTATATCAAAAACTTATCGTTCTGATCGAAATTTTACAATCTATTTGGAAAATGGGGTGAATTGCACGAAAGTAGATTTTTTTGTTGTTGATTGATCAGATTAGTCCAAATTTTATCTTCTTGTTTAGGAATTCAATTTATTATAAATACTTATTCTAATTTAGAATATAACTTCACGATCTTTTATTGGAAATTCATATTTTTATTTGTACCGCATCATTCCTATTCGAAAATTCATAGATTTGGTTAAAATATATTTTTTTGGGATTTCTTCCCATTCAAGTGGAAATCAAATTTTTCGTTTAGAACTTCGCATTATGTTGGAAATTCCACCATTCTTGGAAGAAAATTGAACTGCTTTGTTGGAGGATACCTCTTGGTCAGCAAATGCTACTTATTCGGTAGAATTTTGTTTCTTTTTGGTGGAAAAGTAATTTGGTTTTCCAAAACTGTATTTCTTTCATCGGGAATCGAAATATTCGTTTGAAAGTAAGTATTTCTTTTTTAATTTAATTGTATTGTTGAATATATGTTTTGGTCAAAAGTCAACTGTTTTTCCAGAATATGGTCTTCTTGGATTGAAAATCAATCATATTTGGTAGGAAAGTCTTCTTGATTAATTTGAAATGTTCATATAATCATTAATTATATTTGGGGAATCATTATTATGGTTGAGAATACGTCTATTTTTGTAGAAAAAAGATTCAATTTCTTCTTCTTTGGTTGGAAATTCAACTATTTCGATGTCTGAATTATGTGTTCGAATGTGACTTGAACTATTCCAGATGAAGTTGGTCACTTTATCTTCGCTCGTGGAAAATTGATGTTCTTGGTTGATAATTGGTACTTTTAGGAATGACCTTCTTTGCTTAATGTTGAACTGTACACCATCCTGAAGGTTGCGTGGTACCAGGGTGTGGCGGCGTTCACTGTGTCTCTAGGATACCCCGTCACCTCCTTAAGATAACGCTTCTAGAGCAGACGTTACCTCCGCATGCGGGGTTCTGTCAGGCTGTACAATCCTTTCCCTAGATTCTCGTGTGAATGATTTCGGGAACACAAAACTCGAATCCAGTTGTAAATGCGGTTCGAAATGTTCAAATGCGCAGAGCATCCGACAGTTGTTCGGCAAGTATTGCCAATCGTTCTTAAAATCAGGGTTTTAAATTAGATTGAAACACGATGACAAACTAGAAAGACCATCGGAGTTTTTTATGGACGGAAACACCCAGAGCTCTCGCACCTTCCACAGCAAGTGTTGAGAAACCGTGCCGTGAACCTTTCGCGGACGAGGAATGTACACAGACCCCTTCCTCAACTACAGCAAGAACAAGTTTCAGACAAAAATCAGGAAGCGACATTAATACCAACTGCTGAAACAAGGCTTCCATTGAGGGAAGATGGTAGTTTTAGGACAATAAAACATCGATATTCAAGTTTCTCCCAAGCCCTATGATCTGGCTGAAAGGGATGCTACCCTTCGTGAGGATCTCTCAGGAGATTCTGACCTCTGGACCATCACATATTCAGCTTATGATGCAGCACATTTTGGACAAAATACAGGTAATATATGATGCAAGTAGGAAAATTGAGGAGAGGGAAGGATGTATCATTGCGAATCAAAAGTTTCTCGCTGACCTATCGCGCACCTTTAGCCATCCTCCTGTTTTTGTCGAAATCACACGGAAGTCCGGAGAAGCCGAGACATTTTGGAGAGAGATTCACGAAGTAAATATACCATTCAATAAAGGAACTAGGATTATCATACGTTTTAAGGAGCTGTGCAGTAACCTCATAATGTGCGATAGGGAGAGAGGCTTTTCCACCCCAAAGTACTACAGGCCGATAACTTGTCTTAACACGTTGTATAAGATCTTCACATTTATCCTTAACGACAGGATTGTTTGAATCATTTTACCTGTTTGGAAAGAGACTACTGAACAACGAGGATCAAAAGGAGGCGTAGCAGGCTGTCGGGAAAACCTGCTGGTCGATAGGAATGTCCGCAAAGACGCTGGAGACATTCGAATGAGATATTCTGTCAGAAATGCGAATGATAAAACAGAATTCAATTTATCAATTGATATTCAAATACTGTTAAGTATTACGTGAGAACTTTTACAAAAGAGAGACCTTTAATGAATTTGCTTATGCATCAATATCCGCAAAGAAGATGCATTATTATGTAGACACTAACTCTAACTCTTGATTATTGAACTCAAAAAACTACTTTTCCTATGAAGTACATTCTTGCCTTAGGCACTGGCTTCATCTATCATAGTTACTAATATAATGAGATGAATGGATAAAATAAAATGGAACTAGGTTCTCAGAGCTGTTTTTTAAGTTCGAGAAACAAAGTATTCTTTTTCTCTTGAGAATCCAACATATACGTACTTTTGCGCCACCGTATTTGACAGTGAAATTCCTGTACTGTTCAGTCATGCAAGCAGCTTTCTTAAGGAATCTTTCTCTTGTTTTTAGAGTCCACCAATCCTTAGGGTCTCCACCCCTATCGGTTTTACTACCATCCTCATCGGACCCTTTGGTTATTTCATTCCCAGCTTTGAATGGACCAACCCCAGCGTAGTTCAGGAACTGAGGTCTATCCTTGTTGAAGAAAACGTCTTGTAGAGTTTCAATTTGGATGCCTATGAAATTGGAATTCATAATACATTCTCGTTATTCATTCATTATTTCAAGTGTAGTCTAAGATTTTCATTATTATCAGCTGCAAGTAAAGATTCCGTCCTAACATCCGCAAAGCAGAAATTTCCTGCACCAACTGGACTAACTAATCAAATCTCTGCAAACAGTTCTACGTCATTAGGACTTGATAAGAATCTTTCAGTACAGAAGCTGAATACAATTTTCTGACAGCAAATTGTATCCACTGCCTTAATCATCCATCATCAAATAATAATAGACTACAAGCAAATATACGCACGCTCTTGAACTTTCCTGAATTCTCATTCCCGAACCTAAAAAATCTGATTTACATATGAGTACACCAGACAACCTATTTTCAATGTTGAAGGTTTCAGTATTTTTTGACTGGATGAATAAAATTAATAATTCTAAACCATTTTTAAATGCCATTTTTAAATGTCCAGCAATCAAATTAGAAGCACCATTCTAGTTTGAAACTTCAACTGTTTCGTTGAAAATGTGTCGTTTAGAGAGCCTTTACTTCCAAAATAAAGTAATCATTCCTCAACAATGACAATGCGTGAAAAGGAGAAAGTTTGAGGAGTTTCTTGAAGGCCTAGCACAAGTACAGAAGACTTCCGTTCAGCTGAACGGCTACGCGACGTGAACATTCGTTTACCTGAACTCGGGAGAAATTCCCATTACTGTCCCCCTCCGCATAGGTGTTTCTAGAGGTGACTTCTAATTGGTTGCTACCGTCAGTTGCCGTGTTTACTCGTGAGTAGTGGGGTTAGAGGGGGGTGCTTGGGTTCAGCTAAACGAGCGTGGAAGCGTTCAGGTAAGTGGAAGTTCAGCTAAACGAGAGTTCAGCTAAACGGAAGTCTTCTTTAGTATGTCCAGTGAAACTAAGAGAACAGGTTTCGGAGGGATTTCCCATACACTGCCAAAATATTGTTTTATGGCCAGGAAGGGACCCATAAGTTTGATTTGAAACAATGACCCTTCAAGTTTTTACTGATGAGGTTGCACAATCATCAAGTAAGTCTCTACGATTGGTTTCAGCAAAAGCACTGTTTCCTTTTTTTGGAGCACTTTTACATCAAAGTATGTATCAAAGTTATAATCTGCAAACGAAGAAGAAGAAAATGGATGAACCTTACCATATACACCTTCTATTAGTATTGTAGCTCGTTCTGCTCATAGAAACAATTTTTTCTTTCAGAGAAACCGAAATAAACATCAATTGAAAACTTTCTTGGTCGGAACAGAAAGCCTGCTCAATGACTGGAAATTTTTCCTCTCTACAGCAACAATCAATCCTCACTCAATCCTTACATTAACAAGAGGCAACGTTTAGGATTTTAACTCATCCTCTCTGAATGATGTAGTATTTCATTGCTATGTGTTATCTAATAAGGACCTGCTTCTCCAAAGTGCTTGAAGGGAAGTGTATGTTGAGGTAAAATCTAGTCAAAGTTGTCTAATCCATCTCTCTGAGACTTTCAGAATGGAAGGGTATTTCTGAGTGGCTATTCATATCAGAGGTACTCCATTTATGATGATTAGGAACAGAAAGAGGCTAAGTGCAAGGTGGTCTAGAGAAGACAAATTTTGACTACAGTGGCGGCTGTTACAAGCCCAAATCCTAATCTTTTTACCTAGTATCTGAAGAACTAACTTCCAAAAAACAAACAAAAGATATCGACTCCCCCAAAAAAGATTTCACAAGCGTATTTTTGATATGGGTCGGCAACTGTTCCTAGACAGATATTTCTGATAAAGGAAAAAATTTGTTTGTTCATAATTCATCTACATCTGCTGGCTTCCATCGGGGTTGAGTTCGGATTCGATTTGCAGCTTTGATTAAGCGGTGTTTTGTGTCCTTCACAGGTTCCCTCCAGGTTTGAGTTCTCCCTGTATCAGCCGCGGGGAGTGGGGAGGCTGGCGTTCGCGGGCTCTCCCACCCAGAGGTGATGCTCAGTCCTATCCTGCAGTTAGTTGCTTCTAGGCCCTTGCGCTGGCTAGTGATTCTTCGTTGCATTCTGCGAGTGGAGAGTAGTTGTATCTCCATCTCAGACTGCACCTGCAGGCAGACGGATCATCTTATGGAATCAGCAATGAACAGGTTACACCCTTACATTGTATTGGTTCTGCCTCCGACCTGTAAGCTGTTCTTCATCGGCGCTCTGCGACGGGCAACAGAGCATTCGAGCTCTATTGCTTTCTTGGAGCTTCCGTAAGTGCTGCTAGCTTCAAAACAGTTTAAAAGTAGTCTATTTTCTCATCAACTGTTTCTGCGACTTGATCATCTTCGGTGTTGTGGAGGTGATGAGTCGGATGCCGTATTCCCTACGGTTGGGTCGGGATCGATGGTTCTAGGAGAGCCATCGTCGTCGTAGTTTCCGGAGCTACATCTATTCCAATTTTCCGTAGAGACCCCTAACATTTTTTGGGTCTAATGAGGCATGAGAGCTTCTTGCCTTATATTCAAGGATGATGCTCTCTAGTTGACTTATTGTTCTGATTGCTGATTCAAGTAGCGTCCTTCCAGTGAGTCCGAGGTTATTTCTTCAACAGTGCCCACTTGACTCACCTCTATGACTACAGAGAAAGCAAATGATAACATAATCGCAGTGACGGTTGCAATCCTTTCCATACTTTGCAAAGCGCTATGATTCAATTCTCACGCCACCTACGTACATGCCTATGAATACTAGATTCCTGAAATCTCAGAATTCAATCGATTACTGCAATT
Source organism: Neuroterus valhalla (assembly GCA_011762715.2). Classification (NCBI taxonomy): domain Eukaryota; kingdom Metazoa; phylum Arthropoda; class Insecta; order Hymenoptera; family Cynipidae; genus Neuroterus; species Neuroterus valhalla. The sequence goes on along the minus strand of WSXT02165631.1, from coordinate 13,991 downwards.
CCGATATATTTGGTTTCTGAATGAAAGTTCATTCGGCGCGGAATATGAACACAAAATTTTCAATCGAATGGAAATCAGCAAGGTATGAGGGGTTGTTACAAGATCGTACCTCAAAATGGTTTTCCTGTCATAAAATGGTTTCAGAAGGTATAAAGGAAATTCCTATCACATCATTTCTCTCAGTTTCACTAGACACAACCTGTGCCAGGTCTCCATATAAGTGCGAAATCACTCCAACACAGTGCAGTATCAAGTAGACAGCTGGAAATGCTTAAGTTTCAGAAAAAACACTGACTATAAAACTCTTTATCAAAACTTTCAGTTTAAAATTTGGTATATTATGGAGTGACGAAACTCAATCTCTGAAATTCAAGCTCGAATTCGAGTATCGAAAACTTTAAGTAATAAATAAGTGTAAGGAAATCAGTATTCTTTATCCAACGTTATATTCAATAATGAAGAGAGGAATTTCTCTAGAATGAAGTCATGGAGAATGAGCTAATGCAAACAAAATAGACCTACCAGTTGATAAAGTGAAATCTGTTCTGTTCGCAGGCTTTTTCACTTCACGGAAATCCATAATTGAAATCGCCAGTGATGCGTTCAAATGAGCTTGAAGGAAATCATCCGGATTTATTTCCATTATCTGATAGTATTGGGATACGTTCTGTTCATTGACATCCGAATTGAGGATCATTAAAAGGAAATTCAGAGATTTAAATTTATCCATTGCACTTGCTCTTGATTTTGCTTCCATCCAGTCAGCCTAAAACAATGGAGCACAAATATTACCGAATAAAGAGAATTGTAGTTGATAAGGAAAATCATTAAGGGGAACACAAAAAAAACCAGTAAAATCCAACAATATATAGATGATATTCTCACGAGAAAGTTAAGTCATTATTCAATGAAGTTCCCAGTTTCAGGGCCGTTGAATTTTACAGGAAAAAAATAGTTTGTTTCCCACCTGTTCAATTTCGAACCAAAGAATGAATATGAGCACAAAATTCATTTTTTACCACTCACTCGAATTTTTTATGAATACCATAAAAGTTTTTAATTAAAAAAAAGAGTTCTCAAGAAAACAATTTAATTTTTATGTAAAAAATATGATATTTCCCTCAAACAGCGCGATCGTCGAGTCGGAAATCTTGTATTTGACAAAAAAGGAAGTTTCCAATTAAATAGTTAAACTCAAAAACAGAAACGATCAGTTGGTAATCAAATTAGTAATGGTACATGAATTTTTAACCAATTTGTTGACAGTTGCATTTTCAACCAAATGAGATCAATTTTTAAATTAGGAAGACGGTTTTCAAACAGAAATATGGAATTCTTTGACAAAGAAGAAAAATCATCAACAAAATAAATGGATTTCAGATTAAAATTTGGAATTTCATACAAACCCGAAACATGAATTTCTATCTTCAAGCAGAGAAATTCATCTCCGGTAACAAAAGGAATCTGAACGAAGTGATTTATATCTTTAAAATGTTGTTGAATTTTTATCAACAACCTATAAATTTTATTCAGAAATGGAATATTGAATCTTCAATAAGAAAAAATAAATTTCAGCAAGAAATAGTTGGATCTTCTTATTGAGTTCATTGTTCGATTTTACCACTTTTGAATAGTTGAAATCCTATCGTTAACTCTTGACCAATTCAAATCTTTATTTTATAAACTATGTTTGTTCCACTGGATACTTTTAACTTTGCAGAATTTTTCACATTGCAGACTTTCCGTGTTAGATCTTATTGTTTAGAATAGTCAAATTCACAGAGAAAACCTTTCAATTACTAAAATGTAATTTTTTTCTATTTCCGTCTATGGTTTCATTCTTTTCCTTTTTACAAAACGAGGATTTGGAAAAGTTAAAATGAGAAGAAATGTTACCTCTGTTAAAGTCTTCCTCAACTGTTCTTTTATATCGCCTAATATTTCCTCAAGCAATTCCCTAGAAGTTCCATTGAAGTATCTCCTGATATACAGGGCACCGAGACTTGCTTCCAAAGGATCGGATGTCAAATCTAGGCATAGATCACATCTTTCTTCCTTTCTTTTTGGACTAACACTGTTTATATTTGTGAATACCATCTGTCGGTTCGAAATTTTTTCACTCAAGAAAGGTGCACTTTCTTGAACTACTCGCCAAAAGAAATAATTAGCCAACACCTTTTTTGGAGTTTTCTCCATTAATGTTCCTAGATTCTTGAAAAATCAGGCGAGTGCACTTGTATTACTTCATCATCACTAATTTTCACGGATGTAAAGTTCTGCATGTTGTTGAAGTATTCCTTCCAGGAAATGTTCTGATATTTCTTCTTGAGCTCTCAAACTGTCGTTATGTTAGTGGGATTAGATAAGACAATATCATCTGGTTGGTTGTCGCAAATCTAGAATGTTAAAAATGTTACATCAGAGTTCTAAAAAAAGTTGGAGTTTTATAACTTGTCCCTAAAGGAAACGTAATATTTTGTAAAAACTCCATCTTACTATTTCTCACGTATCTTCACCATATAAATACTCCGATCGAAGTAATCAGAGTCCGCCAACTCTAAGACGTTTTTCGTTCCATCGTATAATGATCATCGTTTGTACATAAACCCCTCATTCAAAGCAAACCAAGATACCACGCATTTCATTTCTCAAAAACTAGGCGCTCGAAATTAATCTGAGTTGCAACCAAGTGGCCTGTCTTCAAACGACGTATCAAGATGTTGCAACTGTCCTTACAGATCTAGCTCATTTTTTCGCAACCAGAATAATTACTCACCAACAGAATAATAAAAAGATTTTTTTCGTGAATTGCAAAATATTAGAAGATTCATCCATCATGTGACCATGACACAAGTTTGGAAAGATCCAAGAAACTTGCACATAGCCTACTTTTACTGGAAGCAAGCATTTTTCCCCATACGGCATGACGATTTGCACTCAGTTGGAAGAGCAAAAATGATCAGTTCAAGTTACATTGAACAATTATGCAGTGCGATGATTTTCCTAGGAAGAAGAATCAGTTATTTTGATTATGGACAATCAGTAATAACTATATTATTTTTTATGACGATCGGTATAATTCAATGAGACTGGTCCACTGCATCATGGTCCTGTATATTCCCTTGCATATAGGTGTCATAAAACTGTATATGGGTCATGAAATAAACAGCACATAATCAATGTCACGAGTCAGATATTGAATGACAGCTACACCTTATGTTGAAACAAGATAAATTCAGAACAATGCATCTGGTCAAACGTAATTCGAGACCGCACGAGTAAAATACGAGGATGGAGTTCATATGGAGGCCAGTATTACCGAGTTTAGGGAACTCGTAAACAAGAATCAGGGATTACAACGCCTCTGTTATCCTCCTTATTACACACTCCTATATGATCATCGAATAGTCTAACGCTGATTTCGAAAGGATACAAAAAACAGGCGCGTTAGAATGATCGAGCATGAGAACTAGATGAAACGATTGTCCACTATGTGTAAAGGGAAATGAAGCGTTGTCTATCCTACACAACTGTGTATATCACAAGTTGAGCGATTCCGAGACTATAACAGCAGCAAGTTAAATTTCGTACCTCACAGCAAACATCTGTCAAAGATGAGCGTGAAAGCAATTCATGAAAGGGTCGAGAAAACCAGAAATTATCACGAGCACGCATCATAATAAGGCGTTGTTTACATGTACTGATAGTGAGATGATTGATGAGTATAGCCAGTAAAGTAATGAAGTGAGAACAATATATTGGTATTTGGAACTCGCATACATTAACCCTACCTTGAGAGAAGGTTGGTGCAATAACCGCACCCGTATGTGCGCCTGCAATACAAAACGCGAAGTGTATATCGTGCACGGTTTTGGGAGCACTGCCATGCTAAAAGTAGAAGGCTGCGGTCCGCAAGCAAAGAGATCGCAGAGCGATGCAATCGTTGCGACCGCTTTAGGCTAAACCACAGTACGATAAATCGACATCCTGATATTTGGGAGCACTGCTGTGACAAAATTGCGCAGCAGCAATCTTAAATCGAAAGCGCTGCTGCAGACCTCTGCAGGTTACAACAACGACCCCAACTTTCTCTCAGTGTATCAAGACACTAGATGAAGGCAAAGTGCATGTAAGATGCAAGGAACGTCCCAATCATTGGAAAATCAGTAGGATGCTAGCAGCAGCTAAAGTTGTGGTTTTATTGAACACTTGTCGCATTATTTGAAAAATGAGGAACAATCAGAAGAAAGGCAACAAAAACCTCGTGGTGTAACAAATGATTATGATTTAAGTCATCCAGAAGAGATAAATGTCACCTCCAGCGAGCAAACCGCTGCAAAGGGGGAACTTTAATTTAAACTATACTTCTTATTTCGAGCCCACTACAACATCGCCCCAAGAGATTCAGATAGCGTATTATATCCATAAAATCTTGAACTAACTGTGTCCGTAGCTGATTACAGGAAGAACAGAAATTGCCTTCGAACTCTGAACACATTACAATAATAAAATAGAGTTATCTTGAAACACCATAAATTTATTCTATTCTTTGTTGGTCGATTATTATATAATAACAATTTACCTTAGCAAGCTGAATTTCGAATTCGAGAACTTCTTTCAATTCTTTCTTAGCTCTTGGTCTATTCGCTCCATAAATAACAGCTGTGTCGATCATGTAATTGTAGTAGGCAGAGACGATCTTATCATTGAGTCCTTTCACCAAAACATCGCGTTTGAGAGATAATTTTGGTTGGCCAATCTGAAAAGTATAAATTTCACAGATGAGCGTATGGGATTGCATCCCTCCTTTTTAATTTTCCTTTGCGATGGTGATTACGCACATATATCACAATACTTTGATTGAACGGGAAACCAAGGGGAAGAACACCATTCTTGAAGAAATAATCAGAACTATACCCCAACTTCCGCATATCAGAAGAAGCAAGTTCCCAATGGAAGCTTTTTTCACTCCAATTGCCTCCTTCCAGTAGAGACCAGCCACCAGCTTCTTTGAGTTTATTCAGTACTGTTCGGACCCCATTCTTCTCAATCGCAGCTGTAGCAGAAGGAAATAATCAATCTTAGATGGAACAACGGTTAATATATTGAATTTTAGATTTTTCAACATTCTTACTTGTATCCATGCAAGCCTTGTAGAAGTTCTTTGACAGTGTGATAAATTTATGTTCATTGGGCTGAATCGGCTCAACAATTACACTTTTCAGTTGCTCCCGAACTTTCTCTTGGATCATATCATTCCTGTTTATGGAAGTCTTTTTTTTCGGAATAACTGTGGTTTTCAAGAAATCACCACAGGCAAAACCGTAAAAGTCATCGCACGGCTTTACCTTGGGGTCGATATTCTGGAGGATTGTGGAAGCTGCGGAATGAAGTAATGATTATCATACCTCATCCTAGGAGAACGAATTCATTATTGAAACCACTTTTCAATTTTCATACTTTAAATAATTTGCTAGTTCGACTATCTCATTACCAGGAAGATCAACATAACCTCAACCTTTTTTCTTGATATTAGATGCTTTAAGCATTGCTCGAAGCTTCCTATTCCTCTTAGCACTACCAATTTTGATATCATCCTCTATTGCGCAAGCAGCTTCTTTCAAGATCCTCTTACAGGAGTAATTTTTCACTTTTTCTTATCCTGTGCAAGCGAGAAAACAGCTCTCTTCCATTTGACCCTTCCAGCCTCTTCATCAATTCCTTAACTTGACTCTCCATCCTTCCTGCTCACCCGTGGGGAATTGCTGGACTCCCATCGGGCGTTTCCCCAGGTTGCGTATAGAGGAATGCCTCCTAGAAATGGGTGGTACTGAGGAAATCAAATACCCGGGGCGGGCGAAAACCAGCTAGGGGAATAAACCACGAACAACACATCAAACATGAGTAGGTTTCTAAAAACACTTTACTTGAAGCCCGGTGGCCGGTGCCGGTCCCGGGGATTTCGGGGAGGACCAAGGAAACGTTGAGGAGGCCGAGCAGCTGAAGAGGAGTCCCAGTGGGCGGATATTTGGCGAAGAAATGGGAGTTGCGGGGACGGGAGCTGCGCAGAGGAAAAGATGCCTTGACAAATCTCAAGCGAGGCTGTACACGGACGGCGTGGAAAAGTATCGAGCAAAATAGCTCATGAATCTCAATTAGATGGAGGAAATGCTAAGGAAAATGCTGACCTGATGTAAGTCACGTCGAAATATGTTTACGGAGACCCGAAAAGGATTAAATGAAGCAGATAGTACCCCTCAGAAAATGAAGAATAACAGGAAGATAGTTGAGGATAAATGGTTGGAGAAGAAAACTGCGGTTCTTTCAGCTTCTGCTGGTTCTGCACCTCAGCATTCAGAGCATGGGACTCAGACGGACGAAGACGCCGGAAAATCTCTCTATTCAGCCCAAGGGAAGAGGATGAGAAAATCCACCGAGAGTACCCGGGACTCTAGCATGGGCAAGCCTGTGCTATAGAAGGTGGAGACTCGAGGTCTGTTACTTGTACCTTCGGCCTCGAGTCCTCCCATCGAGGCATCATCTGCCCTGAAGAAAAAGATGATAAAGAAGAAGAAGGTCCATTAGCGAGCTCGTCCCGAGGCTGTTTTTATCAGGCCGTCCGAGGGTTCGAGGTATGCCAAGGTCCTCCGTAACATTAAGAGGACGGCGGATGAGGACGCCTTTTGCGTTGAAATCATCCCGCAAAACGCGGGATGATGTCACCCTCATTGGAGTGGAAACTGAGGCAAAAGGCAGAAGCAAACTGTCCGCTGCCATCGAGAAAGCAGTTGGTGAAGAGGGGAAAATCTGGGAGCTGGCCCCTTGTGTTGGAGTCGATGTGCTCGACCTCGATGAGCTTACTGAAGGTCAAGAAGTCGGAGAGGCGATAAAGAAGCACTTCGGTGTCGGCATGAACGGAAGAATGAAAGTGAATGTAACGAAGAAGGCCTTTAGGGGTAACCTTAAGGCCTTCGTCGAGATGAATGGAGACTTGGCCGTAGGCTGGTGGGCGCAGGGCACCTCGAAGTTAGGTTGGTGTCCTGACGTGTCAGGAAGAAGGTGGATGTGACCCAGTGCTGCCGCTGTCATGGCTACGGCCATATGGCAGCGGTCTGCACCGGCCCCGACAGGAAGACATGCTGCTGGAGGTGCGGCAAGGAGGGGCACAGGTCCACGGAGTGCGGAAGAACTCCGCACTGTTACCTTTGCGCCGCAAAAGGCGAAAGTTCCCCGGTTGACCATCTTCCGGGAACTGCACGGTGCGAGGCGTACCGAGAGGTAACGCCGAAGCCAAAGCTTCGAGGTGCTAGGCGATAAAGCCCTATCAAGATGCCGAAGGCCGTCGAGCCCGTTGCGCGACACTGTGGTGCTATCTATCGATTTTCTTGAACTCTACTTCATCTTGTGCTTATCTTCTGTTACAGTTCGCAAGCAATCAGCATCTCTTAGCTTCTGTGAACCCTATTGGCCATACCTCCTCTCACAATATCAATTACTTTTTCAAGATTCCTCATTCCATTTCCCAAGAGGATTGGAAAATCCTTCCCTAATATTTGGGAAAGGAAGGTTCCAACGTTATTTCCAGAACGGATTCAGATTACGCGGGATAATTTTACTAGTATACAAATTTCGGCATCTATCAGATCATTAACAATAGTCCTATTCTTCGAAAATCAACTCTGGCAGCATCATATTCGGATGTTTCCTTACTCAAACTTTTCGTGAATTTTCGGAAACACAAGAATCCCCAACTCCAGCAACTAACTAAAGGTTGTACGTTAATTCGTCTTTTTTGTATAAAACTACTCTTTCTGTTGAAAGATTCTTCTTTCGATTGAAAAATCATTTATTCCGTTATATTTTGTACTCTTTTGTTGTATTTTTTCTCTTGCCATCAAAGATTCATCATTTTGGTTAAGACTTTTCCTTTCTGATCCAACATTTTTACTGTTCTTTTTTATATTTCTGATTTGATTCCAGTTTGGATATTTATTATTCAAACTGGAAATATAACGATTTCATCCCTGGTTGTTATTTCACATTTTCATTTGAACATTATATTAGAAAATATATCTTCATATTAGACAGACACCTCTTCTTGTTCGAACATTCAACTATTCAGTTGAATGTCAAACTGTTTTGTCGAACTATTCTCTTTTGGACTACAAAGTAATTTTCCCTGGTTGAACATTTATTTATTCTGTTAAATATGCATTTTTTTATTTGTGAATCACATTATTCGCGGAAAGCACATAAATTTATCATTTTTGGTTAGAATTGCAACCTCTTTGGTTTGAAACTATGTCGTTTTGATTGCGGATTTGATATGGCGAAGAATCTAGTTTATTGTAAAAAGAACATAATTCTGAACTATTAAGAATACATTTTTTTTGAGGATTTGATTCTTTTGTTGCACATTGAACTCATTTGTTGGAAATTTATCTTTCAATAATAGAAAATAAATTTTCCGAGGAATATTTGATCATTCTATTCCTAGTCGAAAATGTATTCCCCGTGAATTGAAAACTTTGCTATTCTATCTTTCTTTTGTATGATGTTATCTATCCTAACTGATTATTAACTTCATTGTTAAAAGAATATCCGAGGAAATATTAGGTACTCAGACAACAATATGAGTTTTTAACAAACTATAAGTGTGATCGAGTTTTCAACCAAAATTGTAAACTTTTACTAGGGAGGAGTCAAACTTTCAAAAAAGCATTTCAACTCTTAACGAAGAGAGGTAATTTTTTAAAAAATCTGCAATTTTCACAAAAAGTAAGAACTTCATAAAAAGGATGTTTTTTACCAAATATTTTAATTTTCATTAGAATAGGATAGAAATTATTTTTCCTCAAGTAATTCCATTTGGAATCAACTGTTTCATTCATCAATCCAAAAATATTATTCTCAGAGAAACATTTCTTAATTGATATTTTCTAATTAGAGAAGAGCAAAGTTTTTAAAAAAACAGATAAATATAATAAATAATATGGATATTTCAGAAAGTTCTGAAATTCTCAGCCGAAACAGACAGTTTTCCAAAATAATAAATTAGGCTTCATCAAGAGAAGATAAATTCACAACCTAAAAGATGAATTTTACACGAAAATTATGAATGTTTAAACAAAAATTGAGATGAAAAATCAAAATGAATGATTTTTTATGGAAAAAGGCGAATGATCAACACGATACCTGAATCTCATTGTTTCTCATTTCATGTATGTAGAATGTGAAATATGAATAATTTTTTTATAACAAATAATTTCTGGCTCAAAAGTTTTATTGATTCTCTTTTGAAAATAGCACCGATTTCCAAAAAAAAACCACAAATATGACATAAAGAGTAGCAAAGGATTGTAGATTTGCTCCTGAATCTAATAATTTTTATTTGAAAAACTAATGTTGGTAAAAAAATTTTACAAAATCTAAAATTGTTCCGAATTAGAACATATTTTAGTTCATAAAAAATTTTTGAATTAGAATATTAACTTCTAACTTTAGACACTCACAAAATCGTCGTTAGGAAGAACCGACCATTTAGAAGTTATGAACCACTAAAATTTGATGATTTTTCTGTAAATAGGTCAATTTTTGTTAAAAATCTTCGTATTGAAATGCTTATAAAAAAATGAATAAAATGGAACGAGGCAAACTAAAATTGCTAAACATTCCGAATCATTCTTGAAAAATTATGATTTCATATCTGAATTCTGTTTTGAAATATGGATCCCAGCAAAAAGCAGTACAAAAAAAAAGTTCGTTGTTCGCATAAACTTTTTATTTCTCTTTTTTCTGCACTTTCAATTCATCAATTTATTGGATATATTTGAACAACCAGGTAGCAAGATTGTAAAACTTGGAATTGGGCCACATCACCTCCATCATTATAATATGTTTTCACGTCATCACTTCAAAATGGGAAAATAATAATTATTTACACACCTCATTTCTGTTGGATTACCTTATGAAAACATGCTTCGACAGAATAAAAAAAAAGCAGAAACACTAGCAAATTCGATGAATCATAAGTAAAAATCCTAAAACTTTCGATAAGGATCTAAGTGATTTGTTTGAAAAATACAAAAATATAAATGGGGAAAAAATTGTACAAACCAGCATCTTTACATCCGGAAGTTTGACACACCTTGCTGATTTCTTGATTTGTGGCAGCAGCATCCAGAATTTTGCTCTTCTACAGGATGCAAAAGAGGAGAAAGAAGATGGAAATCCGTGATTTTAACTTGCTTTTTGGAATCGATAGTTTCCCTCAACTTGCAGCAATCGACTACATTTTTCCCTTGCCAACCCGTTCTTTTTATACAAATCTTCTTGTACAGAATCTCGAAAAACAGGATGACTAGGTGAATAATTCACCTTGCTCCCTATCGCTCTGTACGATAATACATTTGCCAACAATGATGCATGAATATTTGGGGAACAAATTTTTCTGGAGTCAAAAATTTCCGGAAATTCTTATTCTTTATTTCACATATCATTCATCTTTTAGTGTGAAATCGAAGTTTATTCAACTCGAAGTGTTTTTCTCACATTGAAGATTGTTTTTCTGATAACGATTCTCCTTCCGTGAAAAACATGTCTTTTTTTGTATTCAGAACATCCTCATTTAAAAATTATGGTGGTTCTTGTAACCTGATTCATACACGAGTTTCAGAATATTTTCTCCTTTTTATTCCTATTAAGATGAAAATTTTACACATCAATTTTTTAGGGGGAACGCTACTGTGACGGGTCTAAAAATAGCCGATTTTTGTGAATTTTTTCCATGAGTAGGGATGACTTTTTTTGGTTCGGACGAAATGCAATTCATTGAGTATGTATTTAAATATGTTCATGTAAATTTTCATTGAAGAATATTCGAAATTCACAAAGTCATCGAAATAAACGCAACGACATGAAAAAAATTACGTAATCTGGTGGCAGCGATACAGCAATGAACTATTATCTGAAATCAAAAAACCAAAGATGTTTACGTTGGCTACGTACAACAACAGTCACTATTGTGCAGATTACTAATATCCTTGGTTTTCTTATTTAGGATAATAATAATTCATTGCTGAATCGCTGCCACTAGATGACGTCATTTTTTTCATGTCATTACCATTATTTGGAAAACTTTGTGAATTAACAATATTTTCCTATAAAAATTTACATTACCATAGTCGAATATATACATAATAAATTACTTTTCGTCCAATCCTCAAATAATCATCCCTTCTTGCAAACAAGAATTAACAAAATCGGCAATTTTTAGACCTGTAACAGTGGCGTTCCTCCTTATTTGAAAAGTATCAATCTGTAAACCAGAAAGGGTGAAATTCTTACCTAATAGAATGCATTTGCAAAGGAAAAAACGACATGTTATGCAAAATACGTAAAATGTGGAATTTTCAACTTAAAAATGACGAATTCGCTGTAAACTGTTGTATTTTCAAACTAAAAATATAAATGTTCTCTCAAGATATTTGATTTTCACTAAGAAGATATTTATTTTCAATAAGAGACAAGGATTTTATATTGAACAGAGAATTTTCCAACCAAAAAGGATTTGTTAACGATTTTCAGTTGAACAAAATTGATTCGTATGAAAAGTTGATTTCCCGCCAAAAAACAAACAAAGCTTTGAAAAATATCACCATTCTCAGCTGAAATTGGGATTGTTGAACATAAAATTGAGTAATGAATCTTGAAGTGAGAAATGGTTTTTCTTTCGAAGAAATTTTCCTCCTTTCTAATCAGATTTTTATTTCGAATAATAAATAAATAAGGCCGATCCGAAATATACAAAATTCTAAGGGAATAGTTCAATGTTCAGCTACAAAATATGATTTTTCAGTTGAATATGAGTACTTTTCAACAAAGTTGTTCAATTCAAAACGAAGGAATTGTTTCTTAAAAAACAATGTCGCATTCACAAACCTGAAGATGTTTCACCCGAAAATATGAATATTAAACGAAATTATTCAGTTTTGCTTTCAAAAAATATAAAATCTTACATTTTCAGGAAAAAACCTACATCTTCTAGCACAATTAGAATAATTAAATATCGATTCGAATAATTAATCTTAGACAAAATGTTTTCCCAACCAAAGAAGATTTTGATTCAAAATCAAATATAATTCGTTTTCTAGTCTAAGAAGACGAATTTTCAACAAAGTAGTTTAATGATCAATAATAACATCTCATTTTTCAATCAAAGAGGATGACTATTTGAAAAATGATTCATTAAAAAACTAAACTGGGGAACACCAATTTTCCACAAATGACGTAAACCAACAAACCGAAAAACTGATATTTCTACCATAGAAAATATTTTTTCGAACAGAAAAACGACATTTCATCCCAAATATATAATTTTTGATTATGAAGAAAATTTTTCCATAAAATAGTGTATTTTCAATAAAAAAATATGAATTCTTAATGAAGAAAATTCATTTGTTGAAAAAACCTTTGAATTCGGAACAGAATTTTCAAATTTCATCCGAGCGGATTATGCTCGAAATATACATGAAGTTCTCACATTTTCCTTCAAGAAAATAAATTCTTACCACGAAGATTAAAATTTTCTGAAATATGGTTACAATTCTAACCACAATTAGAATTGTTTTATTCAATTTTCTACTGCAAAAATTCAATTTCGAATGGATGCGGTTATTCCTTAAGTGAAGAGGTTATTTTTCAACCAAACAATCGCATGTCCGTTTAAAGGAATTCGACTACCACAAAAGAATTGATTCAAAAACATGAAGACAGCATCCAATCAAAAATTCCGGAAAATGAGAATTCTCAAACAGAGATTTGCAGGGATTTCAATTCCAACAAAGAAAGATTAGTTCTGAGCCAAAAAGAAAGTATTCGAATCATCAGCGTAAAATTTATTGGCGAATAAAGAAAAAACAGATTTCCTTTTCAACTATGGAACAGTTTCATTGGACCATGAGATAATAATGTAACTGTTCATCCTCATAAACGCATTCTGAAGCCAATTTCCGTAAAAAATGTGTTATTTAAAGGAAATATGTAGCGCGACTAAGAATTAGGATAGCCAATTGATTGACAATCCCCTGTTTAGTTTTTTTTTACTCTCTAAATTCAAAACTTTTCAAACATGAATTTTTGGAATTCTACTGGCCAAGACTCGAATCATACTTATTCAATAAGAGTAGCGAGGCACTGAAGGTCAGTATAATTACTGATTTGATTGGTCATTAGTCGAAATATTTCCTAATTTAAGAGTGAAAATTCACTACATGCTTTCTGGAAAAGTGAAAGATAAGAGAGTTTATCAAATGAAAGTGAATGTGTTACATTGTCAGGGTTATTCAAACAAGAAGGAGGGGATTTCTTTGAACTTTCGAATAGACGACTCTACTCCCACCAATGGACGTAGCTGGCTCCTCCAGAATTTGATTGTGGCATCCTTCACAGCTCAGGATATTGGGATTTTTGAGGCTCTTTTGGGCGACAATGAAAATTTTTGTACTCCTCTACTTTCTACGGAGAACCAATTTTTTTTGGAGGTGCTAGGCTGACAAAACCTTCCATCTTCGCAAACGAAAATACCATGATATTCAGGACTTAATAACAACAAGATTTTTGGTTCTCCTTTTATTTTTTTGTATGACGAAAAACCAATTGCCCTTACACAATCCTTTAGTCTCAGTAGCAACTTTCTTCCTAAAATCCTAATTTTCTACTAATTGAATCTCGTCATATTTTTGCGCTTTGTTCGAGCCTGTCAAAGGTCGCAACTCTGATTTTTAGGGTCCAATCCGTGCGCCAAAAAGCACTTGTAAATTTCAAATATTATTGTCATATTTTTGACCATCAAACCTTTCAAACTACAAATTATTTATTTTCAAACACTTCACGAGTTGGAATACATTCAATCTGATTTCATTTGAAATAGACTCACGCTTGGAAATGAATATCTGAAATTATCCAATTTCAAGTGTTTTGGTTGAACAGTC
>WSXT02165520.1:0-23920 GCA_011762715.2 Neuroterus valhalla | reverse complement strand
ACTTTATTCCTTCTCCTTACATGAGAAGGGAACAAAATTAGTAACCACACTTGTTTGGGAATCACAGTCGTTGCACGGTACAGACGCGCGCTAGGGCGTAAGATAGCACTCGTGAGCTCGCGTTTACAAACACGTTCGAACACGACGGTGTCTCAAGACCAAATTCTTCAAGTCATAAATCCTTAGCGAAAATTGTAATAGTAGATATTTCAACAAGAACCGATTCTCCTCATAGTATCAGATGTATTTTTGAACAAAAAGGATCATATTACTTCAGAAGAGAATAAATTTCAAAAAATACATTAATTTTATATCAAATAGTTAAATTTTCAGCAAAGAGGATCAATTCTCTCCAGAAGAAACTGAATTTACAAAAAAATACATAAATTTCTCAATTCAATTTCCAATTTAAAAAAAGCCATTCTAAACCAAAAATGGAACAGGTATCTTTTCATCTCAAAAATATATTTCAAGCTTGAGAAGTAAGTTCAAACAAAATACATAGATTTTCTGAAGAGAATCTTGCGTTTTTTGCCAGTTAGAAATGAATTCAGATCAGAAGATAATTATTTACGAACTGAAACAGGGCATTTCTAGAAGAATTTACAATACAGAGAAATTTTCAAGTAAGAAGGACAAAAAATTGCAATCAAAGTGTTGAATTTTGAAACAATTACCTCTCAATAAAAAAGAATGGCGCATGAATGAAAGCTAACATGATTTCTCATAATTATTCACAAACTATGGAAATGAACAAGAAAAAAATTATATTCTCGAACCATGTGCTAGGGACTATTATTTCATCCCTATTTCCTTCTAGTAAGAGATAAATTAAAGTTTGCAGGATGTAGGGTTGCAAAAAGAAGTAAAATTCATGGAGTTATATATTCAATACATTTTTCCAACAACAGTTAAGGATAAAATTTCCACCTTTTAGAGATTTTAACATAATCCGTCCCACAAGGTTCCACGGCAATTATTGTAGATATTTATCTCTCTGTGACACATGAAGCAAATATAACTGATAGTGTGACGCACTCAATTTTTGTTTGATCGAATAGTACAAATATTTTCAATCTTAAACTTTTAAGTTACTGTGAGTAAGGGAAAAAATAGGTCAATGAAATACAAACATCTTATCGAAATATCCTCTTCCCCTCTGATCCGTTTCAAAAATGATGGAATAATTTCAAAAGTCAAACAAGATAGCTTCTAGTATATATACCTCACACTCTCGGGACGAATTCCTTCTCAATCAGTTTCCTGACATCGAAAGAAAATGAAAGTTGTTGGTACTCTTGTCTTCGCTTTTGCAGCTCTCACCAATTCCGGTGGTAAGTGTATAAAGTTACAATATATTTTCGATAAGGGGTTACGAAAAAAAGTCTCCCACAGAGCATCGATAGCCCTTCCCCCCCTCAGGTGAGTTTCCCCGGAATAGAAATTGCATTTTTATTGATAAATATTAACCTATGCATCAGGTTCTTCGAAATTAACATAGGGGTTTGGATACAAAAGCTCACCTGAAAAAATTAGAGG
This sequence comes from Neuroterus valhalla, assembly GCA_011762715.2. Classification (NCBI taxonomy): domain Eukaryota; kingdom Metazoa; phylum Arthropoda; class Insecta; order Hymenoptera; family Cynipidae; genus Neuroterus; species Neuroterus valhalla. Next base: position 22,381 of record WSXT02165520.1, on the reverse strand, counting down.
AAAAAACACTAACTGGTACTTTTGATACCTCGAAGTTGAGTTGCATCTCAAGGCATTTTTAAGAAAACTTATGATCCAATAACATTCCACCTTGTTCCCCTGATCAGCTGCCCGAAAAATACCCACAAAAAATCTATGATAGCAATTATTTCAAGGTTCAGGCCAAAATAATAATCTTCGGAAACTCTCTGGCAATGATAAATTAATTGTTATTATTTGAACATATTTTGTTTGCTGGCATATTGAAAAGAGAAATGGTTTGTTGGAATTAGTAGTTGAGGATACAACATCAGTAAAAGAGGTTCTCCAAAGCAGATACAAACACCTGGTTCGACGAATTCGGTCGTCAAACCTGTCGTCGCTAAACAAGATATATGCGGCTAACATGCTTGCTGTCCCAGTTCTATCCTATTCATTTGCGGTGATTCCATAGATGAAGAACGAGCGCAGAGCCCTTGATATTACTACGCGCATGATTATGCATATGAAGAAAAGCTTGTATATCAACTCGTCCGTTCGGCACTTATGCATCGCACGCCGTAAAGGCGGGCGCGGCCTTCCTAATCTTCAATTGCTTCACAACTGAATTATTCGGAGTACTGTTCATACCATCGCAAACGGTAGAGGTCCTCTTCTAGCAGTAGTCAGGAATCACGAAATGAGTGGGGCAGGAGCGTTCCTTTACAAAGTCACGGAGCGAGCAGCTAAAACGCTTGTCCTGAACCTCAGCATCAAAAGTGAGGACAGTGCATTATTCCATCAAGATGCCTTACTTCTAAAAGCACAGAGGAAAAATGTGGAGGCCAAAAACTCCCTAAAACAACATGCAGACAAGGTGATGCACGGAAACTTTTACCACATTGTGAAAGACCAATCCTTGTCACATGATTCAACGTTTGCTTCCCTCAAATCATCTGATCTCAATTCAGGAACAAAGAGTTTTATTTTTGCGAGCCAGGACAGTGTGATTTCCACCTTAGGATACCGTAGAAGCATATTACGTCAAGATGTTCCCAGCAATAGGTGCAGGGCGTTTCATAAACTCCCTGAGCACTTATGGCATATACGATCGAATTGCTAGTTAAATCTACTAGTTACATTATTTGCATCTTACTTACACTTACTTTTTCTCCTTCTCACACACCTATCTCCATTCCTCCCCCTCCTTCCTTCTCTTCTCCTCCATCTTGCCCAACACCCCCTTTGCCCATGCAATCGCCCTTTACTTCCCTCTTTCATGCAGAACTACCTCCATGCTTATTCCACTCCTTTCCACCTCCTCGCACTCTTTCACTTACTGCCCCACCTTTGCATACCCTTTTCCACACAACTCACACATTCTCTTCTCCTCCAGAAGCCAGAACCTATTAGCGCCCTCCATGCTTCCACATCTCATTCTCGCTATTATCTCCTGACTCCCTTTCTCTCCTTTCTCACACAAATTTTGCGCTCTTTCTGTTAGCATAATCCACCCATACTGCTCTTTATACCTTGACCCCCTTATCCTCTCCTTTCCTTCTTCCCCCTCTCTCTCTCTCCATGCCATTCCTCCTGAGAATCTCATACACCATTCTTCCTTCCTCGTTCCTTCTTCTCACTTCATCCGCATGCAGACCATCTTTTCGAAAATACCATTCTCTCACACCCTCTATCTTTCTATCTCCTCTCCTGTTCTCCTTCCCCCACCAACACTCTCTCACTAGCCTACTTCCCCCCTCTTCTAAGAATTTTTCCTCATACTTACACGCTCGGCTACCTGTCAGGATCTCTAAACTTGTTCTACACGTCTCCCGCCTAACAATATAACTAGGTGTGCTTTTGTCCAACCTCAGCGTCCATTTGATGTACGTCCCTTGTACCCTATTAACCTCCTCACTTTCCTTCCACCCCCACACCTCTACTCCATACAGTAGCACACTCATTACAGGCGAGTCTTACAGCTGCATCCTCCTTTCGAAGTCATCTGCAAACAACCTCTTTCCCAATCCCTACACCTGCCTCATCACAACATTTCGATTACATTTCGACTATTTCTTATCTGCTATTCTTCATCCTCTCATATCTACTTCATCTTTCCACTACACATCTTTCTTTCTCCAAAACTTCGCGTCCAATCGGAAAAATGAAAAAAAAATTCATAGATTTTTTTGAGTGAACAACCCTACTATATCAAACTTCTGTCTAAGCCTTCGTCATTTTTTAAAAGTTTATTAAAACCTTTTTATAAGAATTTTTCCCGATTGGAATCAAAACTACATATCCTGTCAAGAAAGGATTGATGAAACATTTGAAAATATTTTCCCGGTATAGAACTTCTGTCTATTTGCTGTGTCCTCGACTTGTGCCCATTGTCTAAAAATTACACCTTTCAATTTTTAATATGGTTTTTCCCGAATAAAGCAAAAACTGCTTGTCCTATCAAAAAGTAAAATCCACCAAATTCGTAGATATTTTTTCGTTGCACACTTTTTGCTCATTTTAATTTTTCCGTTCCTTATCTAGTTTGACCAAGAAATGAAAATTTCTATTTTTCATGATTCCTCGTGAGACCAAAATTTAAATCTTCCAATTTCTGAGGAAATTCAAAAGTTGCAAACATCATCTTGTAGGGCTCCTATAAAGAAATAATTTTTCACTCAAACCTTTTTTTTATATCTCGCGTTGTTTGGATAAAAATTCTCATTTTGGTTTATATTTTGGAATTTCGAAAATGCCCTAACACTGCTTATTTTGTTCTCATCCGAAAAATCAAGAAGGTAAATTGTTTCAATCGTCACTTACTACAGGAAGCCGTACTTTAAGTTTTTGAATCTAGAAAAAAATGGTCTCTAAAATTTCCAAAATGCTCAAATTTTTTAAATTTTTATCACATTCGACGAAAACAGGAGGGGCAAGGGTCAATTTTACAAAAATCTCATACCTGCACTGATGAAAATGTAAAAACTTTTGAAATTGATCAAAAGAGAAAAAAACATGATAAAATAACTCCATAACTTTTGAAAGACTTATCGGATTGGATTGCCCTTTGGCACACATTTTAAGGGACCAAAGAGACAGGTCAAGTACGCTAGATAGCCATTTTGGATGAAAATCAAACAGGAGGAACGTTTTGAAAAAAAAATGTGGACTTTTTTCCCAAAACTCGAAAATGGTAATTACAATTTCTCGTAGCGCGTAAAAAGTGAAAATATTTATCCTTGTCATTTTTCAAAACAAAATTGTCAGATTTATGGTATTTTCAAAATTAAAAAATATAAAAGAAAAGGAGCATTTCCAGACAAATAACGCAAGATTGAAAAGAAAATCATAGAGAAAAAATGTTTCTTCTTAGAAGGCCTACGAGATCGTGAATACAACTTTTTGAATTTTCTCCAAAAATCGAAAACTCCCATTCTGATCGCACAAAAAATAATGAAAAATAATCTGTGAACTCGATAAATTTCGAACGAATGATTATATTTGATCGTGTTTTGTCACCGATTTTGAGGGACTGAATTCGATAACCAGCTTTTCTGGATCAAAAACGAGATAAGGGGAGCATTTTGAAAATTGTTTTAGCATTTTTTTCAAGACTTAAAAATTGTAAGTACGGTTTCTTGTAGGAGGTAAAGAGTGATACAATTTATCCTTATGATTTTTTTTGTCGGAAACAAAATTGTCAGAGTTCTCCCAAAAAAAATGAAAAAAAATCTGTGACTTTTGCACACGTTCCCAGGGACCAAAAAGACAGGTCAAGTTCGCTAACCAGCTATTCTGGACGAAAAATTGAAGGGGGCAGCATTTCGAAAATTTTTATGGACTCTTTCTTTGGAGACTAAAAAATTGTAAGTACGGTTTCTTGACGCGTGGCGAGAAAAGACAACGACAGCTTCCAGACAAGTGTAATTTATTATATTTGATACGACGTTAATATACCGTTTCGAAACCTCTATAGTTTCCGCATCAGATAATCTTTGTTCCGTAAATTAGAAATTACGTATAAAATATTGTATTGTGGGTGCTCGTTCGAAAAACAATGATCTGAAACTAATGAATATGCGTTAGAAGATTTAGCATTCACCATCACTAGTAATTATTTGATAGATTTAAGAACAGTTTTTTTTTCTGTTAAGATCAGTGCATATCAGTCCGACTCCAATCTTTGGTTACCCAGTTGACGTAACTCGTCATTGATGTCTAATTTACTGAACAAGTATTATCTGATGAGGAAACTATAGAGGTTTCGAAACGTTATATTAACGTAATATCAAAAATAATCAATTACACTTGTCTAGAAGCTGTTGCCGACTTTTTTCATCATACTTCATCTATAATATAATTCCAAACGTTAATAACAAGAAGGATTTAACATCTCAACCTACTTGAATTATACGGTTTCTTGAAGTAGGTAAAAAGTGAAACAATTTATCCTCATGTTTTTCTTATATGAAAATAAAACTGTCAGGGTTGTGGCATCTTCAAAACTCACTAGTTTTATCTCAATCGTATTTGGAAAGGGCATGTAGTTTTCGTTTTTTCCTGCAAGAATAGTCCAAACATAACAAATCCCAGTTTAAAAACAAAATTTTTCTTTGAAGAAGATTATCGAGATTTAGGTCTAGGAAAATAAATAACAATGTACTATGCTTTCTATTAAAACTGTATTAAGAAACACGTATTTCTTCTGAAAGTACAGACCGAATGAATCATATACACGTCTTTCCCGAGGTCAACCCATCTTCTTATATCAAAAACTATTCATTCGATCATTTAAGTAAGATGTTCTTATTTCACAAATTACATTTATATTCTAAACAACGTGCATTTTATAATTACATGAAGAAAAATTATTTATATCAATGTTGTAGATAAGTACAATCACGATCGTTACATCATAAACTTAAAGATTTTATCAAGCAGTTTTCGTACAAGTTTAAAAATCTATGGAGTAAAATTCTTGATATTATTCACAGTTGCTGTTGCACAAATTACTCGTTCAGTTTCCTGCAATGTAATTAAAGTCATTCATACTTGTTATAATCAATCGTTTTCCGTGTCGTACACCTGTTCATAATTTATTATTTTATTATACAGAAGTGTATGGGTTTCATTGCACGAAGATTTAGTCATTATGTCTGCCCACTCTTCTTTTGTTAAAAATAGTCTTCTTTACTCTCAGTCATGTGTCGTAGTTTGTTTCTTCCGCTTGTTTTCACGCACGTTTCCGCTGCCCTGTTATCGCACAATAATTAGGCAGGAAGAAAACTGTCGTTTAACATTCGATTCGAAGATTTGTTGATCGATACAATTTCTTGGCACGCATGGCTCATAGCTACATATTCGGCCTAAAGTGTAGATAAGGCTCGTTAATTTTGTTTTTTAGTCTTCCATGCGACTGTATCACCGAATATTCGGATGACATATCCGCATGTAGAAATTGAGTTTTTGCAGTCAGAAAAGCTATCGTCAGAACAAGCTACTAGATCAGAGGTGTCCAACCTGAGAGCAACTGAGCCACATGTGGCTCCGGCCATGATTGGCAGTGGCTCTTGCTCTTCGGTTCGACATATGTTTTTGAGAGTACATTTTCTAGTCTTGCGCGCCGTAGAAACAAGTACCGTACCCCGCTAAAAATTACGGACAAGTTTTCGGTCATGTCCGTTTTTTGGAGGGTCTTCTGGATGTGACCGATATTAGTTGCAAGCTCCTATTTGTGTGATTCGTGGAACAAAATTTGCTGCAAGTGGTCGAAACGACGTCAAAACTACCTCATTTCAACGTTTGTTTTGAAATCTTGTAGATTGCGTTTCATGTTGATAAAATCACATATTCCATGGGAAACAATACCTTTCAGGTAACTCTGAAACAAATAAACTGTTGGTCGAAGAACGATTCCTAATTCGACGATAAGATCGACGCGACGGATGCACGACCTGAACGACGTCGGGTTGACGTCGTATCAACGTCAACATAAAGATCCCACATATTCGAAGGCAACTTTGAGTCAAGCATGGGAGCTCGGATCTTTTTCTGAATCGTTTGAATAAAGCGTTCTGAAGTGCAATTGCGCTGCGGTGTGTCCGGGCAAGTAACTGTCGTTCAATGCCTTCTCGTGATAACACTTTTCTGTATAACCAACCGTAAATTCTGTACCTTTGTCAGATTATAGGTAACACACCTTCTCATCTTTACCTGAAATATTTCGAGAACTCAATAAAAATTTCTTGAGGCAGTGACCCGTCATCTCTTTATTCTTCATTGGATAGACCATAGCCATTCGTGAGAAATCATCCATGGAAACTGCAATGTACTGATCTATATAATTTGAAATTTTTCGAGGTAATTAAGAGATGCATGGCCCATTTGTACATGCCACAATATTGCCTTATTCAATCTAATGAAGTTGTTATAAGAATTCGAAGAAGGTGAATCACAATCTGACAAATCGACTGAAAGAAAATCATCAACTGAGTCTGCCTTAAAAATGGCTGATGGACTATTTTCTGTATCGTCATTAGATGCTTCTATTATCATCTCGTTTTCAGTCGTACGTGATAATAAACTTTCTGCATACCTTGCTTCTTTCTTTGTTGATTTTTCGCCTGTGTTGCGAGATTCGCCATTGAGACCGAGTTCATACCAATTTCGGTTCGGAGATTCTGTTTGCTGCCATCAGAATGGTTCCAATTTTGTTTGTTGAATTTCTTGTTCCGATTCGCTCGCCTCCTGTTCTTTTTATTATATGCCCCTATTGGTTGATGTTCCCCTTATGCTGGTTTCTTCGGTTTTGCGGTTTAAAAGATTGTTTATCGTTAGAGCGCAGTTTCTGATCGTTCCTCCCGTTACTGTCAACATATCGTTTTCCCTCACGTCCTTGACCTGATTTGTTAGGCCTTTGCGAAGAATCAGCTGCTTCATAGATACCAAATTTTTTGCACTTATAACATTTCTTAGGGCCTCGCCGTTCACGTGGACAATTATAATTAAGATGACCATAGTCACATAATCATCAAGTTCGTTTATTTATTAATTTTTCCCTATCGTTACAGTCAAACTGTTCATTTCGTTATTTGGTTTTCGTTATTTTTATATATCTGTTCATTTTTTCTCGTTAAGTAACTATTCGTTATTCATTTATGGGGAATTCAAAATCTTCACGGTTGTTTCTCTCTCGGTATTCTTGCATTAAAATGACGCTACTCGTTACACATCTAAACCAATCAAGAAGTTCTTTTCACAATTTCCTCCAATTTGCCTGAGCTCTGAATAAGTTCAGAATTTTCTTCAGAGTTCTTTTAAGTAGCCGTAGCAGTCCATTGACCATTCAATTTTTGTGAACTATCGCCGTTTTCTCGGTCTCGCTCGTTATTCGACATATTGCCCTCTTCCATCATCTGTAAATGTAATGTTTTTATCTGTGAGCAACAACACACGAAGAGGATGTATTCTTTAAAGCCGGAGAAGCTTTGAGAAACTATAATTCACAATCATCGAACACAGCAGCCGACATTCTACTTTTTAGTTTCAAAAGCTCTATACACACTTGTGGGGAAGTACAAGGACCGAGCATGTAGCGCGAGATCCTAAAGAAGCGCGCCCTAGGCGCGCTCGAACTTGCGGGCGAAGCGAGCTCCACGCGATGAGAATATGCTCACGCAGCGGGCAGTTTTTTTTCTTTGCCAATTGGTCAAAAATGAATAAATAACAGAGAAAAATGTTTCGTAATCAAAAAATGGTAACGCCGCTGAGGACGTTTAGAAAAAAGCTATATGAGAAACAGGAGCAAAATGACTCAACGTGGTTGAAATTTTTCAGTTCCGAAGAATTTTTCTCTGTAATTTATTCATTTTTGCCAAATTCCCCCAAAAAAAAATAATTTCGGACGTAAGATCAATATTTTATCATCTTTCTCTCTTTTTGAATCAATTTCAAAAGTTCCTAAATTTCATTTTGATTTAAAAAATGCATTGTCATAACCTTAGAGTTCCACGAATAATCATTTTGAAGTCTTCCCTCTTAATATTCTCAATCTGAATGAGAAGTTTTTAGTTTTATGTGAAAATCAACTGTCGTGAGTTTGATGAAATCAGTCAGAAACAACAATTCTTAAAAAGGTGTCCGTCTGTCTATAATCTGTATACTCGATAACTTTCGAAAGAATTATCATATTGGATTGTGCTTTGGCACACTTCTTCGAAGCTGAAAAGGGAAGAAAGATTCTCCCAACCAGCCATTTTCGGCCAATGGTTCTTGCTTGATCCATCAAGACAGCCTTTTAGAAATAAAAATACCCATTCTCGCTCATGTTATGCCAGGTGCAAAAAATTGTTGAGGTTTAGAATTATTCATTTTGAAAATATTAAACGATTTTCTTGAAAACAAATTTTTTCATCAGTTGCATAGTTTTTGCTTGGATCGTAAAAATATCGGCAAAAATGGAAAATTTATTTCTTTAGCAAAACAACGCGAGATGCGAAGAAAATGAAAACTTCAGAAATTGTTGACTTTAGAAAAATCTACGAATCCAACGTTGATTATTTTTGTATGAAACGAATAGTTTTTGTTTTAATCACGATAACCGTCTAACAAAAATAAAAATACCATTTTCCAGTCAAACAATAAGTGACCATGAGAAATATTAAATAGAAAAATTACTCATCTTAAAAAGGTCTCCAAGTTTTATTTGGACTATTTTTCAATAAGACATTGATTCTGTGTTTTGTTTGTGACAACTCTTTTTAAAGAATGAAAAATTAGATCCGCTAGCCAAACTATGCAAGAAGTGAACATCGTTGGCGAGTATCGCAATGAGAACGTGTTCCTCAAGGGCAGTAGAGCCTAAAGTGAAAATAATTTCTGAACAATTTCCATAAAAAATATAAGGAAAAATCGATAATTTTCATACAAGTAGAGGTTTTCAATAGTTTTCCAATAGTTGAAGCTCTGTATAATACACGGCACTGTAAATTGAATCAAGCATTGAAGAAGCCGAGCGTGAAGCACGAGACCCGAATGATTAGAGACAATGATAAGAGACAAGAACAATAAGAAACAAGAAGAAATATCAAATTGCAAAATCGTTCGCCTTATAAAGGTCTACAAGTTTTACAAGATCCTGTTATGGATATACATTCTCTGCATGATAATTAATCCTTAATTTCTGTAAAATTTATCTTAGACTGAAATATTGTCTCTTTGTTTCAGTTGACGCTGCTGTAAACGAAGACAACCCGATAACTCTCCCAGAACTTTTCGATGTCCGATTATTTACAATTTCAGAACAAGATGCTTCTAACATTTACAAGGAGCAGAAACGTGGTCCAGTAGTCAAAATTGATCGTTCTATTAACGTTTTGGCAACAGGGACGAAGATATTTGCATGGATACGCGGTGGTATTTTGAAAGAAATATTGGATTCTGAAGGGAAAACTAGAGTCAAAAATACACAGGACGGGGAACTTGAGCGGATGACTCCTGCAGTTAATTATGTACTCATGCAATTGGTAGCCTTTTCACGATCAGAAGATGAAGAACACCACCAGCGTTGGGGCACTCTAATCCATGCATTGGGAGAGTCGAAAAGGAATCTTTGAGAAAATTCTAAATATGTAAGCATAATTATATTCTGTTTACGCGCTGAACGCAGAAGTATGTTATCTAATGTCCACATTAAAACTTGACTTTAAGGAACCGGCTGAGCTCACGAAAGGTTTTCTGCAATTTTCATTTCGTTTGACCGAACATCAAAGCAAATCCGAGCACTTCTACTGAAATTTGGCTGCAGGCGGTAGCCCATACTCACCCAGGACCAGAAATTCTATGTGTGAAAATATAAAAAATGATGCACACCTCCTTATAACATCAAAAGCCGACAACAAAGAAAAGATTATATTTTGCAGTACAGGAAATTCATCAATAAATCAAGTAAATGTTTAAAAAAACGTGTTCTTTCATTTCTTGCTGAAATGATTCAACTCGAATTTCATAATCTCTGAAACAATATGTGACGTGCGCCGAAGAAAGGGGGCTTACTCTGAAAAGTGAGATTGTTCAAGGCGAGCGGTCAAACTCGACCCGATACACGCGACTTATGTGAGAGAGGGAAATTAAAAACTAGATTATCAGCAATAATAATGCTTGAAATTCATTTTTGATTATTTCAATAGAAAGAGCAACACACAAAGGATCAGAAAGTGTAAAAACCTCGATTTCGATTTTTCAAGAGTAAGCCCCCTTTCTTTGGCGCACGTCTCATATAAACATTCTCGCAATATTATACCTCTGATCCTTGTTTATTTTGCAGAAATTTGAAATGCTTGACGAAGAGAATTGCTCCAATTATTATAATCAATAAATGGTAAACAATTTCTCGTAATACGCTTTTAGAGCGTTTAAGTATTCCTTAAGATTTCTAGACCTCAGTTATAATTCGGAATAACAAAAGGTGTATAAAAACCTTTTCATTTATACATAAATGATTCTAATGTCGATTCCGGCAATAACTTGTCGTTTATGCAAGTATTAGGGGAAAATCGACACTTCGAATAACCATTCCTAGAGTGACCAAACGTCCTGATTTCGCAGGACGTAAATACGAAGCAGTTTCTGTGTACAACGCTAATTGCGAGGGAGTTTTTTCCTTGATTAAGGCGCCATGGACAGATTAAAGAAATCATTGCTCGGGTCAAACTGTGCGCAATATTGTCAATATAAAATTTAATTTTAAACATTTCAACTGTCAGCAATTTCAAAACTACCTGCCCCGACCAGAGAACGCTACATGGTTGGAAAAAATGAGTAGTTTTTTGAAATATACTTTTGTAGAGACGCAGAAGAAGTCTCAAGCAAAGGAATGCTGAAAATTGCTTTTTTTCAGAAGCTTATTATTCGATGTACATGAGCTTGTAACGTAGTGGTTTTCCACCTCTCATTTAATTTATCCCTGTAGACGCTTCAATCAGCCAGGCTTAAGATTTAGGGATAAATTATTAACTCGGAATTTATTATGAAAATTTAAAACAATGTATTTATTCTCCTATAAGGTACGAATCTAATTAAAAACTATTGTGGGTGTCACAGTGTGGTGTTTAAAGCGCGAGTGTGTAAGATGTGTAAGTATAACCTCAAGAAAGAATCCTAAGTGTAGATGTAGTGTAGACGCGGTAACAATTTAGTGTTTGTGAATGCGAAATATGTGACTCTAAGTATGTAGGAGAATAGCTATAGGCGAGAGTAACTCTAAATATAGATCTTCCGTGGGGAATCTACCTTTTTGGCCCATGGAGGGAATCTCCAGGTTCGGTTTTAGCGGAGCGGTTTCTCAGAGCGGCTACGAGGAGTCCAGGTGGATCCTGGATTGGTTGGGGTGTGAAGCCAACAAATCCTTTTGCCTGAAACACGGCAAGGAGTGCACCATTTGATCGTAGATCAGGTGGATCTCCTTTGTTCTCGTAGAGGAGAGGTTAGGCTTCCCGGTCGCCTCGGTGTAGGTGCACCATTCACCAAGAAGAGCAGTGAGTATCGCTGAGCCCTGCACCTCGACCGGAGTCGGTCTGCAGCTCTCAGCGAACTGTCTTCCAACCTTTTTTATTCATTTTTTTTTAGGGGTCGAGGAGGAAAAATCTTCAAAAGACACCCTGAGAAAGAGGGTAGTGTCGGATTCGCTATGCGCGCTTATCGACTCAAACTCCTCTTCGACTGTATACTAACCTTGCAGGTTATGAACCGAGACAGAAAATAAAGACTTCAAAATTGGTGGTCCAAGACAGTATTACCAAGAGGACACTCGCGCTTAGAGCGAAACATGGCAAAATAAGAGAGACAAGTGACTCCGTTATTGCTGTGAGACGAGAAGGCAGGGCCTGCTAAAGCGGTCGGAAGTTTTACTTGTATAACTTGCAAGTGAGTTGATGCAGGAATTCGAGTAATTAGCCACTGAGAGACGAAATTTCGCAGCGTATGTGTGAGCTGCATTGGTGATGGATGGAGGATTGAATTCCCCAAGAATTTGCTTGTTGCGGATGAACCAAGGAATATTTGAAGCGGAACAGAGAAGGCGCATGTAGGTGCCTTCGGGGTTGGAGAGACTATTTGGTGTTGCAGAACCCCATACAGAAATTGCGTAGGTGTAGATGCTCCTAATTATGGCGTTGAAAGCACGAGTTTTGGTGGCTCGAGAAACTATAGGATTATTGAAGAAGGGTGTGAGTGAAGTAAAGGCTCCTTTGGCATTATTACGGAAGGCTTGGATTTGTTTGGACCAAGTAAGTCGTTTGTCAAAAATGCCTCCAAGCTATTTTGCCGAGAGACTCGATTTAATGGGAAAAGAGAATTGTTAATTTCAAATCTCCATCTGTGGTACCATTCCAGGACGATTGGAATAAATTTGTAGAGACGTGACGAGCAGTGACTGATGACTTTGGATGTATCAAGGAAACCGACATCATAAACGTTTTGAGCCATGAGAATTTTCTCATCAACAGGAATGTCGTAAAAATACATGTTAAAAAGGGAAGAAGACAGTTTGGAGCCCTGGGGGACACCGGAGGTAATAAGTTCGGGATCCGATAAGGATTTCCCAACTCGATTCCTGAAGCTCCTGTTCGAGAGGAAGGATTTGATTAGGGCGATGTGAAATTTAGAAAATTTGTCCTGGTAAGAAAATGGGGAGGAAGGTAAGATTTCCTATTACGGAGGGATTCGATGACTTCCTAGCATCTTTTTGGGTACAATTCAGCTTCGGCTATGTAGGAGTCGAAATATGAAGTTTCAACAGTATGAAGAGCAGTTTTTAGTTGTCTCTACAGGGAGTTGAGACGCTGGCGATGTTTGGGGTTCCAGTAGGACTGCCAATGTTTGCGTTCTTGGTTCTTCTTATGAATAAGAACGCGGGTGGCAGGCAAAAGTTCTTGTTTGCGAGCCGAAGTGCAGTTTGTTGAGGTGGCGAGTAGGACAGAGTTTTGGATGTCTTTCGTCAGGGCTTCAACAGCTGCATCCAGATCGGAAGTAGATTAAATTTGGCAGCACCCTGAGAGTGGAAGATTCAAGAATGTATTTGAGATGGAGATAATCAATTTTTGATTCTGTGGGAGGTGAAAGATCAGGAGTACCCGACAACTCCAGGAGTACTGGGTTGTGGTCACAACTAAGTTCTGAAAGAGATCGGGGGTCACTGTCAAAGATTATGTTCTTTGTTAAGAAGATGTCGAGGATGTCGGGTTGATATTTAGAAGAGCTTGAGAAATGGGTAAGTCCTGAGGGAGCCTCAATGGTTAGGTTATGGCGAGTCGCAGTTTTGATGAGAGCATTACCTTTTGTGTTATTTTATAGACAACCCCAGGCCCTGTGTTTGGCGTTAAGATCGCCAGCAACCAGAGTAGGGGTCTTCGAGTTGGAGGGATCAGGAATTTGGGAAATATCGTTGATATTCGGAGGAAAGTAAATTGAACGGACGATCTTTCCTGTAGACAGAGAAATCGGAAATATAGAGTTTCTTAATTGGATTGAGATGAGTTTCGGTAATGCAGGCAGCGTCAATTGATTTGTCGCTAAGAAGTAGAGACAGTTCTATTAGCTTTGGGGCCGAGATACCGTCAGCATTTCAGGTTAGAAAAGAAAGTTTATCCTTATGAGCGCTGAGGGATTAGCTGCTGGAAGGCCGCAGCGATGGTGGAGAGGGAGTCCCGAAAAAGCTGCTGAATTCGCGGATTCTGTAGAGGATCAGAGGATTGAGCATGGGAATGGACTTTGGGAGACGGACGAGCTGAGATTACATCAGCGAAGGAAGGTTGGGATGAAACGAGTTTGGTGGCGCTACGAGGTGTAGGAAGAGGGATTGGGGTCAGCTTCGGTTTCGTAGGTTGACGGGTTACGTTCGAATTTGTGCCAGGTCTATGATGAACTTTCGGGCATCCAGGGAAGGTGGCCCAATAAGGGTCTTTGCGAATAGAACAAGATGGAGTGGCATCTTTTTGTTCTCTGCGCTTGCAAGAGGCAGTGGCGTGACTGTGCCCGCAGGAAGCACAAGACCAGGAGGCATGGCAGTAATTAGCAGTGTGGAAGAATTTAAGGCAACGACGGCACTGAGGAATGAGGTTAGATTTTCTCTTGGCTTCAACCTGCATTCTGAGGCCAGCGAGAACTTTGATGTCGAATATCGACTTGGCTGAAGGAAAGGATGGGTCCAGATAATTGACTACCAGGAGCTTGATTTTTCCACCTCTCTTCAAACGATGGACTCGCTTAACAGAGGGAATTTTAGTTTGGAGTACTTTTTATAGAGATTCTTCAGATAGAGCTTCGTTAACTCCTCTGATTACAAAGACAAGATCCTTATCTTGAACGAGCTGGTTAGTGGTGTATGACATTTTATTTTTCTCTAGTGTATGGGTGATAGCGCGAAAACTATCAACAGTTTGGGGGTAGACGACTATTGTGTCGGAAGTATTTTTGGCATGGTGGATAGGAATGTCCGCTTTGAGACGGGCTGAGTGGATCATAGGCCAAGGTTCCTTCTTAAGGATACGGATGGGAGGAGGATTTTGCTCCTTGGCAGGTGGCTCGTCTTCATCGAATGAGCTTGAGAGAAAACAGACATCGTCGGATGGAGGGAGAGTTTCTGATTTCGCCAGACTTGAGAGGCGTTTACTCTTGGAGCGTTTAGATTTTACCGGCATGAAACCGGAAGAGTCTTCGAGTGAGAAAGTGGAGTCGGATGCAGATTGCACGGTTTTCATGGCATCGGAGCCATCGGTCAGCGTAGGAGTGATTGAGTTTGGAGAGGTTTTTGAGTCAAGAATTGCCTCGCAAGATATGAGAATTTTCTGAAGATCGAAAACTAGTGAGGTTACTTGAGCGACGGACAGAGTTTGGGGGCTAGGGCAGTAGAAAGAGGTATAAGAAGGCGTAGCAGGGGGGTTCGGAGACGTTTCTGTCTCAGGGTTGCCCAGAGGAGGGCAGGTTAATAATTTGGGCTCGATCGGAGGTAAAGCGTTAAGTTCACTTCCTCGCACGCGGTACACCAGAATCTATCAGTGTACCGATTGCAATGACCGGTGGCTTTTCAGGCTGTCAATCATGTTGGGGAGGGCGAGCACAGGCGTAAGAGGTCTTTTGCCTCCTAACGTCAATAGCGTATGACGTGATGTTTATGTGACGAGTTGCCTCGTTTTAAGCTACGTGATTCTGTTCAGAAATTTAAATGTAATTTACGACAATCCATCCTTTCCTTGAAGCGATATGTACATAAATAAAATGCTCAAACATTGAAAGTGGAGAGTCCTCCTTTTTCTACTTGGTCATCTGGTCACCCCGAATCTAGCAGTCTTTCAGTTCTTTCTGTCTTTTTGTCTACAAACAAAGGACATAGCTGAACACAACGAAATAACAGCAGAATAATGCAGATAACACAGGCCGACAAGATTTCACAATGGTCCGGGACCAGAGACCACACCTAGTGTACCCGAAGGCTTTTTCTGCGCTGAATTCGAATTCGACCTCAAAAAAATTCAAGCACCCTTAGTTTTCGAGATATTCTAACCTAAAATGGTCAAAAACACGTTATTTTGATGTATTCGAGGCCCCGTAACATTGCGAAAGAATTTTCACATTCTCATCATTTATGATTGAGAAAGTGTTAGAATCGTCTGAAATTTCACATCATGAATTTTCAACGTATCTCCACGTTTCGAGACCCCCTGAAGCCAAAAATCAAATATTGGCGACGTTGTCTGTCTGTTGGTCTGTATTTTCGTATCTCCGTCCGGCCGTCCATCCGTAAACACGATAACTCACGAAAAAATGGACGGATCAAATCGGCCTTTGACACACTTGTTGATTGGTGCAAAAGAAAGGATGAGTTTGTTAACCAGATATTTTGGATAAAAAATGGGAAAGGAGGAGCATTCTGAAAAATTTCTTGGACTTTTTTTCCAAGACTTGAAAATTGTAAGAATAGTTTCTTTTAGTGGTTAAAAACTGAAACAATTTATCTGCATGATTTTTTTTAATAAGAACAAAATTGTCAGAGTTGCGGCATTTTCAAAATTCAAAAATATAAAAAAAAAATAGAATTTTTAGCCGAATAACGCAAGATTGGAAAGAAAGTCAGAAAGAAGAAATACTTCTTCTTGGTAGCCCTCCAAGATCGTCTATACAACTTTTCAAATTTTCTCAAAAAATCGAAAATTCCAAATTTGATCGCACAAAAAATTATCAAAAATATTTTGTGAACTCGATAACTTCCGAAAGAGAGATTATATTCGATCGTGCTTTTAAAACCATTTCGAAGGATCAAAAATACAGGTCGCGTTCGTCAACCAGCTATTTTGGATCAAAAAAAGAAGAGGGGGAGAATTTTGAAAATTTATTTGGACTTTTTTCCAAGACTGAAAAATCAAAAGTGTGTCTTCTTGTAGTACGTAAAAAGTGAAACAATTTATCCGAATAATTTTTTTTGTTAAAAACAAAATTGTCAGAGTTGTGGCATTTTCAAAATTCAAAAATATAAAACAAAACGAGAACTTTTAGCTGAATAACTCAAGATTGAAAAGAAAGTCAGAAAGAAAAAATGCTTCTTCTTGGTAGCCCTACAAGATCGTCTATAAAACTTTTCGAATTTTCCCAAAAAATCGAAAATTCCCAATTTGATCGCACAAAAAATGATCAAAAATATTTTGTGAACTCGATAACTTCCAAAAAGTGATCATATTCGATCGTGCTTTGGTAGCCATTTCGAAGGGGCAAAAAGACAAGTCGAGTTCGTTACCCAGCTATTTTGGATCGAAAAAAGAAGAGGGGGAGTTGTGGCATCTTTAAAATTCAGAAAAAGAAATCAAAGTGAGAATTTTTAGCCAAATAATATACGAATAAAAAGAGAGTCAGAGAGAAAAAAAGGTTTTTTCTGGGGCGCCCTACAAGATCATCAATACAACTTTTTGAATTATCACGAAAATTCCAATGAAAAAATGGAAAAATCAAACTTTTACTGTACAGCACATATCTGAAATTCAAAAACTTTATTACATTTCGATCATTTATGATTAAGAAAGTATTAGCATCACCCGAAATTCCACATCTTTAATTTTCAACGGATCTCTACGTTTGAGCACCCGCTGAAGCCGAAAATCCTGTTTGGGCAATGGTGTCTGTCTGTATTTCCGTCCGTCTGTAAACATGATTACTCAACAAAAAATGAACGGATCAAATTGGTCTTTGATACACTTGTTTTTCGTATAATAAACAGCAAATTCGATTTCTCTTGTGGAGGTATCTTAGAAAATAAACTTACATATAAAAACTTCCGTCAAGAGTCGAGCGTAAAGCGCAAGTGCCACAATGAGAATGTGTACTTCAAAGCCAACAGAGCTTAGAGAAATGTAATCTTCATCTAATCCTTATTACATTATGAATTAAGGATGTAAGGTTGCATTTGTTAACTGGGTTCTAAAAGATATTGATTTGTTGAATTCTTTTTTAAATCTGCATAATTATTGAAATGAACAACAGCAAAGCATTTCGAATGCGTGACACAAAAACCCGAGCGCGCAGCGCAAGGTTTGAAATGTACGAGCGCGAAGCGCAAGTCTAATACATTATCGAGCGCGAAGCGCGAGATCCGACAGACGCACGCCCTAAGCGCGCTGAAACTTGTTCTTCCCAAAACTGGCGAAGGAACTGTGAAGAACTACTCTTCACCTTCAAAATGCAAACTCTAACTTTTCGATACGGTTTTTTTCTGCCGAGATGTGGCGGATTCAAATATGAAAAATTTCACTTTCCACGGATATCATTTTTGCTACGAAATATGAGCCCAAGAAATAAAAGTAGCAAAACCATGTCTATTACAGCTTGTTGTATGTTGATATATCCCAATTTCCTTAATCCCCGGGACCAGTAACCAGCGAGTATATAACCCTAGTCCCCACAGCCCAATTTCCTCAACCCTCGAGCCCATTCACCTGCTATGCATAACCGTGGACCCTTACAACCCAATTTCCTTAATCCTTGAGAAGAGTAACCTGCGAGTCTTTAACCCTAGACCTTTACATAACGATTTCCTCAACCCTTATGCCCAGTAACCTGCTATGCGATGACCCCAGATCCCGACAAACCAATTTCCTTAACCCTCAAGCCCAGTAACCTGCTATGCAATAACCCACACCCCCATAACCCAATTTTCTTAATCCCTGAGACCAGTAACCTGCGAGTCTATAACCCTAGTCCACCACAGCCCGATTTCCCTAACCCTCGAGCTCAGTAACCTTTGCGATAACCCGAACTCCCATAACCCAATTCCTCTAATCCTTGAGAAGAGTAACCTGCGAGTCTATAACCCTAGTCCCCCACAGCCCAATTTCCTTAACCCCTGAACCCAGTAACCTGCTATATGCAATAACCCACACCCCACAACCCAATTTCCTTGATCTTCGAGATCAGTGACCTGCGAGTCTAAAACCCTACACCTCCACAATCCGATTTCCCTAACCCTCGAGTCCAGTAATCTGCGAGTCTATATTTATACGCTCAAAGAATCAGTACTTGACGATTGAGAAAATTGGGTTATGGTCGTCGAGGGCTATAGACTCGCAGGTTACTATGCTCGAGGGTTAAACAAATCGGGTTGTGGGGGTCCCGGTTTATTGCATAGCAGGTTACTGGTCTCGAGGAATAGGCGAATCGGGTTGTGCGGGGCTGGGGTTATAGACTCGAAGGGGACAGAGCCCGGGGGTATTTGAAATCGGGTTTTGGGGGTCTAAGTTTGCATCAACATACAACAAGCTGTAATAGGCATGGTTTTGCTACGTTCATTTCCTGGGAAAATATTTTTGTAGCAAAGATGATATCCGTGAAAAGTGAAATTTTTCATATTTGAATTCACCACATCTCGGCCCGAAAAAATTGTATCAAAAAGTTAGAGTTTGCATTTTGAAGGTGAAGAGTAGTTCTTCACGATGCCTTCGTGTTGGGAAGAAAAATTCTTTTGCGATGTTACGGAGCTTCGAATACATCAGAATAACGTGTTTTCAATAATTATTATTAATAAAATGATAAAATTAATAAAATTAATGAAATCATTAATAAAATTAATAAAATCAATTTTCGTTATTAAAAATGTTTATTATCAAAAACATAGTCCTTTCCTATTGAGTATCGGATATAAATGAGTATATTCAACGAATCTTATATACTTTCAAGTGAGGTCAAACAATATAACTCAATTTCCTAATAGAGATAAACCTATTTTTCATGGATAAACGGTTTCACACGATGTATAACCTTAATTTTTTCAACGAATTCGGATTTTCAAGACATAAAGCGTTGCGTTTTTTCTGACAATATGTTCCATCCATATATAAAGACATCGTTATCCATTGTCGAATAGGGGTGTGTAGAACATATTGAAAATATGAACCAATCCAGAAAAAAATTATGTGATTGTTTTTATATCTCATGTTGAAACCTACATTTAATATCATACCACTCATGACGTTATATACTATGCTTGAAATTTGAACGAAAAAATGCGATGGCCAGAAGATATGATTGCTACGACGTAATCATATTTCAGTGTTAGAGTTTGTTGTTCTTCTATGATAATACGGCGTCCATAAATGAAGTGAAGGTTCTTTATTTGATGGTGGGGGGAGTACAGACAGAGCGTGATAGTGAGATGAAGTGAGAATTCATGCTGCGTGACGTCAGGGATGAATAAAAATGATGATTCATGAGATGGAAGGTTTTTGACGACATTTTGCGTACGATCATCAAACGATGTGATTGATTCATGGCTCTTTCTAGTATTTTTGGAGACTGAAAAAATGTGTATTTGACATACTTTATATACGAATGTCAAACGCATGTTTTCTCAGTTTTCAACAGTACCTGGAAGGACCAAAAATCAATAACATTGTTTGATATTATAATGATAATCTTATCAATATATAATGATGTAATCGTCGAATTTCCTTATCCACGTCTAACAAAATAGACGCGCAACTTCCGGATCTTGCGCTCCGCGCTCAATGGTAATCTCACCTCGCACTCCGCGCTCGGTCAGGAATTGACCTCGCGCTACGCGCTTGGCGTTTGAACCTCCCTACAGTTGCATGAAAAGCTTGTGAAACTCAAAAGCGAAATGTCGACTACTTCAATTTGATGAGTGTGAATTCTCTTTTGTTAAAGCTTCTTCGGCTTTAACGAATACATTCTCATCGCGTGTCTCGTGCTGCGCACTCGATCAAAGTTTGTACAAAACGATAGAAAAATTTTGTTCCCTAATTTTTTTCACGTTTTGTGTAGTTTTTCTAGAAATTTGTTTTTTAAATTTTATCCTGTTAAAGAAGTTGATAAGACATTCAAAGATATTTTCCTGGTAAAGAACTTGTGTCTATTTGATTTTTCCTAAGCTTGTGTCAATTGTTAAAAAGTTCATTTTTTATATGCTTCTTTATAAATGAAGCAAAACCCACTTGTCGTACCTTACATTTTTTATGCCAAAAAAAGAAATTTTGAAGAAAACTCGAAAAGTTATAAAGATTATTCTGGAGTTACAATTTTCGAGTCGTGGAAAAAAAATCCAAAAATTTTTTCAAAATCCTCCCCCTTGGATTTTTGATTTAAAATAGCTGGTTGGCGAACTCGACTTGTCTTTTTGGTCCCTCAAAACCAGTGCCAAAGCACGATCGAATATGATCATTCTTTCTAAAGTTATCGAGTTCACAGGTTATTTTTCATTATTTTTTTGTGCATTCAAAAATGAAACTTTCGATTATTTCAGAAAAATCGAAAAGTCGTATTCACGATCTTGTAGGGCTTCTTAGGGAAAACATTTTTGCTCTTTGACTTTCTTTTCAATCTTGCGTTATTTGGCTAAAAATTCTCATTTTCTTTTAGATTTTTAAATTCTCGAAATGCTACAACTCTGACAATTTTGCTTTCATCAAAAAAAAATCAGAAGGATAAATTGCTTCCCTTTTCACCTACTGAAAGAAACCGTACTTACAATTTTTGAGTCTTGGAAAAAAAAGTGAAAAAAAATGTTCAAAATGCTCCCCCTTTTTTATTGTTCATCCAAAACAGCTGGTTAACGAACTCGACTTGTATTTTTAGTCCCTCAAAGTGGGTGCCAAAGCACGATCGAATATGATCATTCTTGTAAAAGTTATCAAGTTAACAGATTAGTTTTCATTATTTTTCGTGCGATCAAAATCGGAATTTTGGATTTTTGAAGGAAATTCAAAAAGTCTCATTCACAATCTTGTAGGGCTCCCAAGAAGAAACATTTTTGTCCCATGACTTTTTTTTCAATCTTGCGTTGATAAGCTGAAAATTCTCATTTTCTTTTATATTTTCGAATTTTGAAATTGCTGTAATTCTGTCAATTTTGATATTATAAAAAAAATCGTTGGAATAAATTGTTTTACTTTTTATCTTTATCTTTCGAAAGTTATCGAGTACACAGATTACAGACTACGGACTATAGAATACAGCCTACAGACAGACAGAGAGACAGACACCTTCGTAAAAACCATTTTTTCTGACTCAAGAGATCACGAAACCTGGAGATTTCATCAAATCCGCGAAAGTCAATTTGCACATAAATCCAATACCCTCTCATTCAGAATGTGAATGTAAAAATACCAGTTTTCAACAAAAAGTTTGATATTTCATATTCCAACAAGAGTGTTTCAAATTTCCTATCTGAAATAATTGTTTGTAACTGATAAATTCTCAACAAAGCATTAAAAATTTGAACAGAAGTCAATAGTGCTATTGTATCAAATAATAATTTTCTTACGAAGATTGGATATTCCAAATCAAATGATGAATATTCGACGATTCTATTCAAAGCATTAGATGTATTTTCAAACAAAAAGGATAATATTCCTTTAAAAGGAGACGAATTTTCGACAAAACACATACATTTTAAATTGAATAGTTGAATTTTTAGCAAAAAGGATCAATACCCTCCCAAAGACGATGAATTTACAACAAAATACATTAATTTTTCGTCAGGAAGTTCAATTTCCAAGTTAAAAAAAAAATCAATTTTGAACCAAAAGTGGAACAGGTACCTTTTCAGCTAAAAAATATTTTTCAAGTTGGAAAAAGTGAACTATTAAGATCAGAAGGAGTTGAGTCGTGGTTGTGGCATGACATTTTCCAAAGATGAAGGGGAGAAGCAATGCCCAAGTTATTTAATCATACGGAAGAATAAAGATGCCCAAACTAGGATATTGAGAAAACAGATCCTTTGAAGATAGATTTAAGGCTTTCACGATGATCCATTATGAAAATGAAGTTGTTTCGGGTTTCGATCGTGTACGAACTACAAATGTTGTCGACGTTTCGCGAACGTTACAGCTCGCATCTTCAGGACTGGCCTAAAACTGAGGTTTCAGGT
>WSXT02165409.1:0-23921 GCA_011762715.2 Neuroterus valhalla | reverse complement strand
AGGGCCTTTCCTCTATCCGCAACCTGAGGACGCGCTACGTAGTGGTGATAGGTACCCACCAAGTAGATATAATCCTATAGTTAGGAAAACAATTTTTGTAATCATTTGTCTAGAATTTTCGGCAGAAATTTTCCGTCGGCATATTTCCGTCG
This sequence comes from Neuroterus valhalla, assembly GCA_011762715.2. Classification (NCBI taxonomy): domain Eukaryota; kingdom Metazoa; phylum Arthropoda; class Insecta; order Hymenoptera; family Cynipidae; genus Neuroterus; species Neuroterus valhalla. The sequence goes on along the minus strand of WSXT02165409.1, from coordinate 23,769 downwards.
AAAATTTTCTGTCGGGATTTTCTACTCCCAGAAATTCAATAATTCTCTGATTTATAACACCGGCACACGGAAGAAAAAAAAAAAAAAAAAAAAAAAAAAAGATTGAGTTGGACCTGGAAGCTAATTGTTTTTGTGACATCAGCTTTTATTTTCCTGTGATCGCCTTGGGTGTAACTTTGTAACATTCTGATAATAGGATGTGCCACAAATGCCAAATTAATACAAACACAATGGCAATATTCTCGTTCCTTACGAAAAAAAAAAAATTTTTAAGGAAAAATTTTATTAGAGAAAAATTTGCCCGCTGCGCGGGCAGATTCTCATCGCGCGCTCCGCTCGCAAGTTTGAGCGTGCCTAGGACGCGCACCTCTCGGATCTCGCACTTCGCGCTCGATGATTTACTGGCCTCGCGTCAAGCGCTCTGTCTTTGTCCTACATTTTCATATTACAGAGCTTCAGAATTCTCTTTTGTTAAAGCTTCTCCGGCTTTAACGAATACATTCTCATAACGGATCTCGTGCTGCGCACTCGATCAAAATTCGTCCGAAACAGTAGAGGAGTTTTGTAGTTTCATTTTTTTCATATGATGCTTGGTTTTTCTAGATATTCAATTTTTTCGGGTGAAAAACTTTTCTCTATCAATAGCCTCTGTTATTATTTAAAAATTTTCATTTTTATAGTTATTTTTCCTGATTGAAATAAAAACTGCATATCCTGTAAAAAAAGATTGATAACACATTTGAAGATATTTTTCTAGCTAAGAACATGTGGTATTTGTTTTTCTAGAGCTTGTGTCCATTGTCCAAAAATTGAATTCTTCCATTTTCAATATGGTTTTTATAGATAGAGCAAAAACTACTTATCTGATCAAAAATAAATATTATTTAATTTGTAGATCTTTCCTGGTTCTCAATTTCGGTTCATTTATATTTTCCCGTACCTTGTAACATTCGTTTCCTCTAATTTTTTTTATATCCAGCGTTGTTTGGCTGAAAATTCTCATTTTTGTTTATATTTTTGAATTTTAAAAATGAAATAACTGACAATTTCGTTTTCATAAAAAAAATTATTAATTAAGAGAAAATGATCCTCTTATTACAGAAAGCCGTATTCACGATTTTCGAATCTTGAAAAAAATGGTCTAAAAATTCTTCCAAATGCTTCAACATTTATTATTTTAATCCAGAGAAGCTGGCCTTGATCTTCAGTTTCTGATAAAGGAAGAGTCTACCAAAGGTCAATCATATAGATTAGTTTTTTTTCAAAATTTATCGTGCTCACAGACAGGCATACAGACAGTCACATTCGTAAGAACCTGGTTTCCGGGTTCAGGGAGTCTCAAAACGTGGACATTTGACCAAAACAGTAAGAGAGGGGAGGGGGGGGGGTATGATTTGTGACCCAAAAATATTAACGTATAGTTTAGATCGAAAAAAGACGTCTTTTCTCAAGAATAGTTCATTTTTTTTACTAAAATAGTTTATTTATAATCAAATAGTTGAATTTCTTACTAAACTCGTTGATTACTTTTTTTCAATTGGTCTGTTAGATCTAAAACAAATAAGGATTCAACTATTTTCTTTAAAATTTATCTTTTTGAGTTGGAGAATCGGCTAGTTGGTTTGGAAATTTATCTGCTTTGGTAAAAAATCTTATTTTTCAATTAAAAATAAAATTGCTAATCCGTTGAAAATTTAAATACTTCGTCAAAAGCTCAAATACTTTGTTAAAAAAAATTTTCATTTTTTTATTTCATTGTCTCCTGAAATTGTATGATTTTGTTGAAAATTCATGTATTTTGGTAAACAATCGTCGCGAAATATGTTTTTTTTTCGTAGTCCGAAATCATTTTTTTTCTGGTTTATAGAAGACTCCGAAGCCTGATAATTCAAAATGTGTAAATCAGATTTATTCAGATTCTTATTTTGCTTTCACTTTGCGAACCATTTTATAGACCCTAGAACTAACAGAAATATTTTCTTTTTTGTTCCAGGTGAGTGTAGATGTTCTTATTTTTCATCCCCCGGTGGGAATAAAAATTGGTGTTTGAAATGTGGTAAGCGATTTTGGATATTTCTCACGGTGTGAACTTGCAAATAAGGGGAAGTCCAGCGTAACGCGTAACGCTGAAACAATGTCAAGGGAAGTGGGGGCTTCCCCCTCTCTCACTTGCTTTCCCTCTATCCTTTGTTTCCCACTGAGAGCGGTACGTAGCGGTGTACAGCGGCATCTGTCACATGCGCACTTCGGGATGTGTTTGCGTTACGCGGATTGGAAAAATGTATTATTTTTTGAAGGAATGAGAAAAATGAGTAAAAATCAGAGAAACAAAAGAATGAAGAAGTGTCATATTTACATTTTTTATCATTTGCAATGATTAGTTGTTGAAAATCACTATTTGTCTGGAATCGATTGCAAATGTCTTGCCGATGTCTCGTTGGTGTCATATGCTTCAAATTAACTTCTGTTATTTATTAGGAGAATTTTTATAAACAATTTTGTCTATAAATTTCGAGGGTTACTTCTCAAAGTACATTCGTCTGTGGCAGTCCTGTAGATACTACTTTATGTAGAAAAACGACCGCCATCCTTGGTCTGCTGAGATCTGAAAACAGGACCTTTAATTATCTAAACGACTGCTCTCCCAACTGAGCTACGGTGCGGTCCGTCGATCCTCGTCTCACAAAAAGTTGTATTTAAATCGGTCGGTGCGCATTGATTATATCGATATACTGAACTTTCCACCCCTTTCACGAGTAATCGCCCAGAGAATAATCGTCTGAGGGTAATAAAGTTTCTGTGACTCTCGTAACATTTCCGATTCGCCCTTGGCACAAAAAAAATAGAAATAGAGCTTTGGCATGCACGAAATGTCTGCAAGCAGTCCGATTCATTCGTGTATTTCTGCTTTATGCAAATTCGTGTGCAGCGAGCCAAACGAAGGGGATATGACGAGCAGTCAAGCGTGAGTCGCTGAAAAATCGAAAAGCTGAGGGAAAAGCGTGGAGTGGATGCTCGAAAAAATCGGGAGAAAAAAGAACAACTCACCTCAAGAAGCTCTTTCTTTTTTGTTCGTCAAAGCTTGGCTCATTCGCCTCCTGCTGTGGATGGGTGTAACGATCGACGTCGTGAATTCAGGGAGTAATTGAAACGCGAGCGTAGCTCGTCAACTGTATTTATTCCAAATAAATTACTAAGTGGTAATCCTGAAACAAGACATGGGCATGTTCGGGGAAATTTGATCAAGCAAATTTTCACAAGTTCTCGAATTTAGGTTTTAGAAACATTAAAAATTCCTGGAAGTTATGAAAACACCCGGAAAAGTCCTGGATTCTGAGAAACAATCAAAAGAAGTTCTGGAAGATCGACAAACAATCTGGCAAACCTGGAAAAATACTAGAATATTTAACATAAGCCTAAAAACATGAAAAAGATCGGGAATTCAAGAAAACAACCAAAGAAACCTGGAAGTGCTAGATTCTTTAAAAACAACCTGCAAGAGCGCTGAGATTTTGATAAACCCGCAAAAATCAAGAGCTTGAAAAGGTCCTAGAATTTTCAGAAGCAACTCGAAAAAATAATGGTATTTTTCAAAAGAGTTTGTAAAATAAAAAAAAGTTCTTGAATTTTATGAATATCGTGGAAATAATAAAAACAACCTGGAAAGTCCTGGTTCTATAAAAAACAACCAAAAAAAGGTCTGGAAGTTCGACAAAAATCCTGGTAAACCTGAAGAAGTCCTGGAATTCTAGGAAACAACCAACCTGGAACAGGCTAGGATTTTTTTTTAAACAACCTGCAGAAGTCCTGAAATTATGACAAACAACCTGAAAAAGTCAAGAGCTTTGAAAACTCTTATGATTGTCAAAAACAACCTGGAAATCTTGGGAAAGTCCACAAATTTCAGGTACAACCTGGCAAAGCTGGAAAAGTCTGAAATCCGTATTGTATGTAATCTGATTGTATGCAGAAATTTGGAATTTCTACATAAAATCTGACAAACGTGGAAAAGTCCTTGAGTTTTGAAAGTTCCGGGTAAACCTGGGGAAGTCTTCAAATTTTCAAAAAACAACCTGCCGAACCTGGGAAAGTCCTGGAAGTTCGACAAATAACCTGGCAAATCCGGATTCTAGGGAACAACCAAAGAAAACCTGGAAAAAGCTAGGATTTTTTTTAAAACAAACAAAAAAAGTCCTGGGAGTTCGACAAACAACCTGGTAACCCTGTAAGAGTCCTGAAATTTCCAGGAAGTGTCTAAAAAACATGAAAAAGTCCTGGAAGTTTTGTAAACAACCTGAAAAGTTCTGGTTGTTTAAAAGCAACCCAAAAAGTCCTGTCAGTTCGACAAACAACTTACAAAACCTGAGAAAGTCCTTGGAATTTTCATATAGGCCTTAAAAAGTGAAAAAGTCCCGGAATTTCTAATAACAACCTAAGAAACCTGCAAGAGGCCAGATTCTTTAGAGACAACCTGCAGGAGTACTAGAATTTTGTCCTGGAATTTTAGAAGAAAGCCTGTAAAACAAAGAAAAAGTCTTGTAATTTTAGGAATATCCTGGAAAACCTTCGAAGTCTCGTAATTTTCGAAAACAACTTGTAAAAGTCCTAGGATTCCAGAACGAAACGTAGAACCTTAACAAGCAGCCTCGAAAAATCACAGAATTTTTGAAACCAACATGGAAAACTGTAGAATTTTCAGAACCAACTGGGAAACCTGTTTAGGTCCTGGAACTTTTCAAAAAACTTGAAAAGCCCTAGAATTTTTTGAATTATACTGGGAAGTCCTGTAATTCTGAAAAACAACCTGTAAAAGTCCTAGGATTCCAGAACAAAACGTGGAACCCTGAGAAGCAACCTGGAAAGTCCCAGAATTTTTGAAACCAACATGGAAAACTGTAGAATTTTCAGAAGCAACTGGGAAACCTGTAAAAGTCCTGGAATTTTTCAGACAACGTGGAAAGTCCTGTAATTTTGAAAAACAACCTGTAAAAGTCCTAGGATTCCAGGACACAACGTGGAGTCTTAAAAAGCAACCTGGGAAAGTCCCAGAATTTTTGAAACCAGCATGGAAAACTGTAGAATTTCCAGAAGCAACTGGGAAACCTGCAAAAGTCCTAGGCTTTTTAAAGCAACCTGGAAAGTCCTGTAATTTTGGAAAACAACCTATAAAATCCTGGAGAAGTTCTTGACTTCTAAAAAATAAATCTGAAAACCTTCAAAAAGTCCTAGAATTTGAAAAGCGAGCCTGGAAAATCTATTTAGGTCTTGGAATCTTGAGAGAAAGCCTGGAAAACGTGGAAATTTCCGAAAAATGTATCTTCTTGGCTCCAAAATTCCACTCATTGTTCTTGCGACTGATTGTTCAGGAGTTACAGTAATCTTGTGTCACAAGACGTGCATCGGGGGTTGGCGGTCCTATATCCACAGCTATGAAAAATCCAGTTCGAAGGGACGACCGAGCATGCCTATGTTAACACTCGGGGTCGCATATAGTCTGAACGCCGCACGCAGAGAGTCGCCAAGTAAACAACTTCAAACTACGCAGTAACGCCCTGCCCTGTGAACATATATGAAGCCGGCATTATATCTATCAGTCTTATAACCCGAGATGAGTGTACTACATTATTATCGAAAAATGTTTTTCTCTTTTTTATTCATTCCGGGCTACGTTACGTCTTCAGGGCAAGAGGTCAACATTAGTCCAAAATTAGTAACCTAGTTTATGTACGGCCCCCTAGACATGCATTAATTACTATGAAGCGCTTTTGTGCCAAAATAATCATGCATGAGCCATTATAGCGATGCAAATTTTTCATGCAGTTTTTTAAAGCATCCTTGATACATAGGTTTTTGGGGTCGCTGACTTCGAATCCGAGGTCCTTTGACCTCCGCCACATCAGATTCAAGGTCATTTGAAGGTCAAACTGCAGAAAATCCAATAGAAAAATTTAGAAAAATACATAAAAAAGTTTTTGGGGTCGCTGATTTCAAATCCGAGGTCGATTGACCTCAATCACATCAGATTCAAGGTCATTTGATGGTCAAACTGCAGAGAATCCCCTAAAAAATCCAGCAAAATACACACATAGGTTTTTGGGGTCGCTGATTTCGGATCCGAGGTCCATTGATCTCTTCCATATCAGATTCGAGGTCACTGAAAGGTCAGAATGTAAAAAACCTGATGATGTTGGTCGATACTCAAGCCGGACCCCCCTCCCCAATCATCTGTAACAGAGCGTAAAAGAATCTTCCAACCATTTTTTTTCCATGGAGCTTTCACCTAATGTTAGTAGACCCCTAATATTTTCTCCTTTAGCAAATTTCGCCGACCCCTGCCCAGGCCTGCCTCAAACATTCAATGCCCTGCGAGTTATCAACTCCCCGGTTCGAGTCAACATGCAAACCCACCCCGTAACGGCCTCGCGTGACTCTAATGATTACGAATTAGTCATAAATTGTGCGATCATGTAAAACGCCCGTAGTTTATAACGGCAGCGCTGCAACCCTGCTGCGGACCGCTCTTTTTGCCAACGAGACCAATTAAAGAAGAAAAAAAAGTTGGAAAGGTCTGGTCGTGAAAAGGTGAAAACAATGCACGGCAGAAATTGAGACCGAAGGAGACGTGGATGAAAAATCGTTGCAGGGTTTAGTTAAAGAGACTTTTGCACGCCTCCTCTACACCCAAATTCATTTGAGGATGTTTTATACGTACAGTAAATCTCAAAATTCGATAATCTTTATAATGATTATAAAATTGATCAAAATGTTTGGTTGATAGTTGCTGCGTATTTCGAAGGAAACTTCTAAGTGTGGTTAAGAAAATAATAATTCAGGTTGAAATTGTTTATTCATCAGAAGGTAATCAGAGTTTTAGTTTTTGATTTCTTGTTGGGAAAAAACTACAATTCTTATCCAATTCTAAGGATCAAGGTCTCATTCAATTCTTCGAAGGATTATCTGCAATTCTACTTGGATAGGTTTTATTCAAAAAATTAATTTGGAAATCATACTTATTGCTATGTCGTGAAAAATTAAATTTTTTTTTTTTAATGAACACTACTTGAATATAATTGTAGAAAATCATTCCGAGAATCAAATGCGGCATTGATCATAAGAATTAGATAAGAATTGTAACTTTTCCCCTACAAGGAAGCAAAAACTAAAACTCTACATAACTTATGATGAATAAACAATTTCAGCCTGGATTTTTTTTTCTGAAGCACACGCATAAGCCTCCTTCAAAATACGCAGCAATTATTGATAGATATATTTTGGTCGATCCTGTAAATAATTATAGAAATTATCAAATTTTGAGAATGACTGATACGTAAAGTACATCCAAGAGAAAAGGTTAAAGTTTGTTCCCTAAAAATTATGTTTCATGGATGCCTTCTAAGTATTTTTACCGAACATGATAGAAAACCCCCCCCCCCCCCTTTTCGCAATAACTTCTACTAAAAATCGAGCCAATTTCAAGCAAAAATGATTATTCAACTCTTCAATATTGCAAAAATTATTTTCCTTAAAAAAGGAGCACTTATTTTCTATGAAATAGTTACAACTTCAACCAGGAAACACGAATTTTCAAAAAGAGCAGATGAATTTTCGATAAAGAGGGTGACTTTTAAAAAAAATTCAACCAAAAAAAAATACTCCAATTCTTATGCACCAAAGTTGAAATTTCAACGAAGATAATTAGTTTTCTAACCAAGTAAACAAATTTTCTTTTTATGAAATAAATAAAAAACTAAATGTTTCTATAATACAATTGTACTTTTAACTAAAAATAAAATATGCAAATTAAGGATTGAATCATTTTTAAATTAAAATTCTTAATGTATTAATACAAATTTTCACAAACCAGACTCTTAGATCATTGAACCAAGAAAATGGAATTTCTACAAAGAAGACGAATTCCCAGCAGGGTATATGATTTTCCAACAAAATTGATGAATTCTGAATCGCAAAGATTGATTTTTTACCAAAAAGACATATTTTTAACAGAAAAAAAAATCTATTCTTAATCAAGTAATTTTATTTCTAATCTATGGATTCTGAATTTCAATCAGGAAATATTCGCGAATAAATTGTTTAATTTTTATTCCAGTGGATGAAGTTTTAACCAAAAAGACAATCATCTAATAAAAATGGAGGTAGTTCATATTGTTAAAAGGAAATATCTATTTGCAACCTGAAAGTTAAATTTTTAAATCGAAAACATTAATTCTTCAACGAAAAGAATTATTTTCTATCAAAAAAGAGGAACACTCAACAATGTACATGAATTCTTCACAGAATAGGTGGATGTTTCCCGCAAAATAATATGTTTTCAACCTTCAATGAAAGATCGAATATGCATTAAAAAAAAAAATAAAAATAATTTTCTCCAAAAAAAAGTTGGATATTGAATCAGAACATAATTAATTTCACCAAAGAGTTGAATTTTTTTTCCCACCCAAAAAGATCTGATTCCTATCACACGAGATAAATTTTCAAATCAGAAAGATAAATCTTCAATAAAAAACAATTTTTTCAGTCAAGGTGGAAACAAAATTGCAACTATATTGTGGGAATTTCAACCCACATGGACGAATTTTGTCGAAACAGTTTGATTTTTGACACGAAAATATGGATTCTCGGAAAAACGTTTGTTCTCAACAAAATAGTAGAATATGGTACAAAAATAGTTGAATTTTCAACACAGAAAGGTAAATTTTAGACCAAAATTAATTACTCTTCAACAGAGTTGTTGTATTCTCAACATATCATTAGATTGTTCAATTTATAATTTCCTTTGTACTCATCGGTTTCTCAAGGGGGGTTCGTACCCTGTTGGGTCAAAAAAATAGTTAAAATTTTTTTTTATTTCCATTCCCGGAAAGATTTAAGTTTTAAAAATTTATCTGCAAAATTTCCTGTCGAAATATAACAAATTTCGAAAGTTATGAGCCGTTGAATATAGCGGTCAAAAGTTGTAATTCGTTGGAGAAATTGGTTTAATGAATTGTTCAAACTAACAAATTTTGCAAATTTTTAGTGAAATTTCATGGTGAACTTTCAATGCGTTTTTCTCAAAACAACGTTTTTCGACTTTTCGAAAGACCTGAAGGCACAAAAATTGAGCAATCGCTATGAATTTTTGTAGACATGTTTTCAGAAGGTGTCCGCACAATGTAGACTACGATCATCAAAAAACATTGAACATTATTTGTTTAAAAAAATAATTAATAGCAACACAAACGTGAAAATATCAATTTTTTTTCAAAATCTCAGAACTTTCCAATTTTCCATTTTTTCTCCATCTTAGTCTACATTGTGTGCTATAGTGTCTAGATTAAGAAAGTATTGCTATTTTTTGTCTAAAATTTTTTCTACGGTGGACAGATTTTCTGAGGGCGGGAAAGGTCGTCGCCGACCACCCGCCATTGATCAGCCCCCCCCCCCCCTTCCCTCTTTACGTGGATCGACCCAACAAAATTTGTAACAATGAAATAAACATTGACAAAGAACTGTGGAAACTTTCAGCCTCCTATCTTTTATAATTTCCTAAAAAAAAATTCCCGAAAAAACATCCGGATTTCGGACCAACAAAGTGGGATCCTCCCTTAACTAAAATTCGAAAATGTTTCAAATATTTAGAGCTCCAACTGATAGAAGTACATAAGAAAATATTTCAAAAGTCCGAGGAAACAAAAGCTGGAATAATAGGTTTATCAAATTCTTATTACTGTGTTACATAAAAAGTAATAATAAACAGTTGCAAATTGTTTATTCAAGCTTGAGCACTCAAAAATATACTACTGTAAATGTTCGTTGCACTTCTGTGCAATATTCACCAGATATGCAAATGATACAAAAAAATTATTGATAATGACTGAAACACCCTTTTTTTAAAATTGTTTTCCGGAGAAAATACTCTTTTTTTATTGGGAAAATACTCTCTTTTTATTCGAAAATCACTCTTTTTTTACCACAATTTGGAAGGATTTATGACCCCCGTCAGTACAAAAGATATTAAAAATCGTTTTGACACAAAGAAGTGACATCTACTTGATTTTCGCTGGGGTGCATTCTGTTATCTCCCTCGAAAATCAGGGATTTTGTGAAAGTTTGTCGATTTTATTTTACCCTACTCATGTGACACTTGACATGAGCTGCGCCCCTGGAAAAGTGCTACCGCTTCTATTAGGTCGAGGGTTGCCTGAGATCGAAGGCTTCTTTTTTCTTGTGTGACAAAATAGGGGAGAATCAAGGGTGTCTGATAAGAAAAGTCTGGTCCTCCATCTCTTCTTCCCCTACCTCTTCTTCCTCCACAATGCTGGTAGAAGTTAACCTCGGAAAATGTGACATAAGTCTTTTCCAGATGTTGCCAAAAGTTTCGAACTTTTTAATTGCGATTGGGGTTTCAAGTTTCGAGTTTCTCCTCAAAATTCCACTAGAAGAGGCAAAAAATTATGAATAAAGCGTGGTGTAACTTGTAGTCGGCCACTTGTAAACAGCTTCGTCTTGAACGATAGTAGCTAGATGAACAGTTGGATGTACAATATTTTCAGGTACCAGAAAATACTACAAATGTTTTGTAAAAAAATTTATAAATCACCCAAGATTGGCGATTACGAATTCAGTCTTTCGGCCAGTGCTTTAAATTTTCAGGGGGCACATTGAAATTTAAATTATCACGCAATAATTGTCGAGCCTCCACAAAACAATAAGTGTTTCCTTCCACATGATAACTTTTGCTAATTGGTAAGTTGAGAATTTATCAATTTACTATCATTCTAGGTTTTCAGTTTCTAGAAAGTTGAAAGTTGTTCTCGAAACAGCATTTTTGTCCTCAATAATGTGACAATGGTTGGTGTCCGACTGTTCGTTAGTGGCCGACAATTGGTTAGTGGCTGACCCTTGGCTAGTAGCCAATCCTCAGTTAGGGTAGTAGCCGATCCTTTGTTAGGCTAGTAGCCGACCCTGAGTTAGGCTAGTAGCCGATCCTTACTGAGACTATTAGCCGATCCTTAGTTAGGCTAGAAGCCGATACTTAGTTAGGCTACTAGCCGATCCTTAGTTAGGCTATTAGCCGATCCTCAGTTAGGCTAGTAGCCAATCCTTAGTTAGGCTAGTAGCAGATCCTTAGTTAGGCTAGTAGCCGATCCTTAGTTAGGCTATTAGCCGTTCCTTAGTGAGGCTATTAGCCGTTCCTTAGTGAGGCTAGTAGCCGATCCTTAGTTAGGCTATTAGCCGAACCTTAGTTAGGCTATGAGCTGATCCTTAGTTAGGCTAGTAATCGATCCTTAGTTAGTGGCCGACCCTTAGTCTCTTATTTTGATTTCCTTCTTTGGAACTTTTATAAATTTATTTTCTACGTATCATTTTTTTGAGAACGGAATCCTTGCAGTAAACACAAATATTTTGTGAGAAAGTACATAAATCAACCAAGGTGAGCCACCTAAATCCTTTCTCGAGTCAGTTTTTTCTTCTAAGGGCTCGTCATGGAATCGACAACTAGTGACTTCTAGTGAAGTTTTATACGAACTCTTTGGTACGCTTTTGGAACGAACGTAAGACTTTGATAGCAGATCGAATCCAGCCTTTCAGCCAGTCTCTAAAATTTTCCTCGACCTGTTCCATTGAGCTATTTCTGGTCCAATATGGGCGATCCCCGTCGTAAAACTATTTCTAATGTAACCTTAAAATAGGCGTAACACAAAAATTGGATCCTCTCTCCTACAGTTTAATGTAACATTATGTATGGACGCTCCTCTACTACCTGGAGGCTCAGCTGACCCTCCCTAATGTCTCGCGCCGCACTCGAGTTTGATGTGACTCGAAATTGGAGACTGTGCTACACCTGAGGCTACCGTATGCTTCGTTACCTTCTTCAGCGGGAGGTTATTACAGAATATGAGATTTTTCAATCCTGGAATAATAGAGTGTGTGTAATGAAGTTGATCTACATTGCAATACATCCTTCTTTTTCATCAAAGTCGCTTCTCAGGTATAAAAAATTCCATAAAATACTTCAGCTCTGAAAGTTATATTTCTCTTTGCCTAATAGTCTAGCCATAGGGCAATAGTGAGCATGAAGCAGATTTTCCTGGACCTAAAATTGATATTTGACCTGAGATCGAAGTGACACATTTTGCAAATAGTTCAATTTTGAACTCTGTAAGAGACGGTTGAATATTTAAACTTACCAATTGAAATGGAGTTCTTGCAAAGTGCAAGTAAGTTTTAAAGCATAACGTTGAAATTGAACTTGACCTTATGGTAATGTGGAACAAAGTTCAACAATGAATATAATTTAAGGGTACCCTTCAACTAAGCTAAATTTCTGAATCTCAACTCACAATGTCAATTATCATATCTTTGGAATCGCTCAAAACAGTAAGTTTCGAAAATATTTCTATAGTACCAGTTTGAAAATGAAAATATCTCATTCTTTGAAAAAACCTCCCGCTGAAAAGTTTACGAAGCATGCGGGAGCTTTAGGTTGAGCACAGTCCCACACCGAGTCGCATAACTCGAGCGCGGCACGAGACAATAGGAAAGGTCAGCTAAGCCTCCAGATAGTAGGCGGTACCATGAGATCGTATTGAGCCGCGACTTCTTTTATAAATGATTCCGGAATGTTGATAGAGTTTTGATCAGGGTTCGGATCAACAAGAAGAGAAATGTGGAGAAATGGACATTTTCCGAATTGCGATTCGGAATGGACGGGATCCTATGTGTCACGAAATGAAATGTGGTCGGCATTAGGATAGGCTGTCGGGTCGTTTATCCCTGAAATATTCATGAGATGTAGACGTAGACGGCTTGACGGCATCGTCAAACGATTGGCATGGAGAGTAAAGGGAAGAAAATGGATAAAGTCAAATAAGTCGAATCGACAAAAAATTGCCTTTGTTATAAAAAAGGAATCCACTCGTTGATGTGATCTCTCTCTTTTGAGAAATCACTAGGTATATAAAAAAAAGGTATTCTTGAAAAGACAGTCGCTTTTGCGTTCAAAAATATTGATTTAACAAAATTGGTTCCGTCGGTGTTTTTAAGGAGAGCTAAAAAAATGTTCGAAACATATCACGGGATCAAGTTGGAACGAGTATTTTGTAAAAAAATATTTAAATCAGTTGAAGCCATAGAACAAATATTTACGCACAATAGTGAAATTTCCGAAATATGACGTGAATTTTTAACCAAGCAAAAATTTTCAACAAAGTACTTAAACTTCCAACGAAGTAGTTGAACTTTTTACCAAAAAAAGAAGTTTTATACCGAAAATTCGATAGCATAGAAGTTCCTTACAAAAGAGATAAGCTTCCCATCAAAAAGATTCTGATTTCCTTTTTGGCTTCTCCCGATACAGTTTGTATTTTGGCGAGAAATCGAGGAGAAGAGGATTCAACTAACTGACGAATTGAATTGGCCAATTGATTGAAAAGGTTATTCGAAAATAAGTAGTCAAATGAAGTATTAATCAATTCATGTCGAGTAGGCAACCCTCCATGAGTTTGGCCTTTAATTAAAATCAACATTATAAAGTTTTATTCAAAGCCCGTCCAATGCAGAGAGTCAATGCTTTCGAATGAATGAGGTTCGCAGTTAATAATTTCGAATCCGACCACCACTAGATCAGTGGTAAATATTGGATTCCGGTTTATTAAAATAACCAGTTAAGCTGTATCACACCCGAAATCTCCTGCACGATTGAATGTTATTATTAATTTATCAAATCGTTGAAACTAGAGATTATTTTTACCAACGAATAATAAATAAAATACACGAAAATAATTATGAATATTGATAATAGATTTGATACTTTGACGCTGATCCATTATAATGAAAGGAGGTGTTTAGGGTTTCGATCGTGTGCAAAACTACAAATTTTGCCGACGTTTTTTAAAGGTTGCAGTCCGCATCTTCAGGGCTCACCTAAAACTGGGTTTCATGTTATGTTGTTCTCTATATATGCTCTCTACGATGCCTGTAATTGGTTGGCAGCCTCACCATGCAGACTGATCGAACCTAATTGGACAATCAGGTCTTTTTTGAAAAAAAGAACCGATAGGGCGAAAGCCAAATCGGATTAGTATTTTATCCATGTTCCTTATTGATGTTATTAGGGTGTTTAGAGATTTCAATTGCTTGTCTATGCCTTCTTGGGAAAATATTGTTCGTTTTTGGGATGACGGTTGTTTTGTCAAATGGAATGCTATGTCTCGTTCCGATATGATGTTCAGCTAATGCTGATTGGGTGAGATGTTTTAGCCATGAGAGCAAGGGGTCTCATATACTCCTGGATAACTAAAAGATGCCTTTTTGTCTAGGATTGTTTAGAAGTTGTCTTATTTTGGCAGATGGTCTGAATATGTTTGGGATGTTGTGTTTGCTGAGAATTCTTCCTATTCGTTTTGTAATACCTTGGATATAGCGTAGGATGATGGCCGCTTTTCTTTCTCTCTTTCTCTATTTAGTTGGTTGTGTTGACTTGTTTTTTCTATCCTGATTGCTCTATCAATCTGTTTGTGTGTCATCGTTTTGTATAAGGATTTGTTCAACGCTTTGCAATTAATTCCTTGAACTTATCTTCATCATTAATGGAGGCATCTCTGTATTTGATAGAGTTGATGATCGATTGCTTTTGAAGTGGTTGTTTGTGAGAGAAGACATGTAAGTATTTCTTCACAGAAAAAACAAAGAGTGAATTGAACACCAATTTTAGGGTCCCATTCACCTGCAACAAAATTTACCCTTAACAGTGTCAATGCTATACTTTAAACAATGGTAGTACGGAGTACCGACCACTTGGAGTACGAGACGCCGAACAAAAGGAAGCTAACGAAACAACTCGGCCTTACGTATCCAAAGTCCATCGAATGTTTCAATCACACTACCGACGTAAAGTGAACATCATTCTAATTCTACCTGCAATAATATCTACCCTCAGTAGTGTCAATGCTACAGTCTGAACAATGGCAGTACGGAGTACCGACCACTTGGAGTACGAGACGCAAAACAAAAGGAAGCTAACGAAACAACTCGGCCTTCCGTATCCAAAGTCCATCGAATGTTTCAATCACACTACCGTCGTAAAGTGAGCATCATTCTCATTCTACCTGCAATAATATCTACCCTTAGTAGTGTCAATGTTACAGTGTAAACAATGGTAGTACGGAGTACCGACCCTTCGGGTTACGGAACGCAAAACAAAAGAAACCAAACAAAACAAATCGGCCTTCCGCATTCAAAGTCCATCGAATGTTTGAATCACACTACCGAGGTAAAGTAAACACCATTCTAATTCTACCTGCTATAAAATTTATCTTTTAGTAGTGTCAATGCTACAGTGTAAACAATGGTAGTACGGAGTATCGACCACTTGGGGTACGAAACGCAAAACAAAAGAAACCAAACAAAATAACTCGGGCTTCCGTATGCAAAGTCCATCGGATGCTATCGTGGTGAAGTGAACACCATTCGAATTCTAGCTGCAACAAAATTTTCTCTTAGTAGTGTCAGTGATACACTGTAAACGATGGTAGTACGGAGTACCGACCACTTGGAGTAAAAGACTTAAAACGAAAGAAACCAAACCAAACGACTTGGCCTTCCGTATCCGAAGTCCATCGAATAATTGAATCATACTGCCGAGGTAAAGTGAACACCATTCTAATTTCATCTGTAATAAAATTCACCTTTTAGTAGTGTCAATGCTACACTGTAAATAATGGTAGTACGGAGTACCGATCACTTGGGGTACGAACGCACAACAAAGAAGCAAAAGGAACCAAACAAAACAACTCGGCCTTCCGTATCCAAATCCCATCGAATGTTTGAATCACACTACCGAGATAGAGTAAACACCAATCTAATTCTACCTGCAACGAAATTTATCCTTTTGATTTTACTGTGTTTGAATTAGTAGGTTTTTGGGAACTCTGTTTCCTAATGTGTCATCATATCGCTTGTAAACTAGAACTTCCCTGAAAGGCAATTTTCCAGTTTGTCATATTTCCATGGTGCAAAGATATCAGCTATTGCAGTTGAAATTGGGTGTCCTGTTGCTGCTCCTGAACTTATTTCGCAGAATTGGTTTTTGGAGAGAAATAAGTATTGTTGAGACAGTGTTCCGTCAAAGGTATGAGATCGGAGGGAACGTTTGCGAAAGAATTGATGATATCGATCATATCAGAGATTGGTACTTGCTTACAGAAAGATACAACATCGAAACCGAGATCGGAACTCACAAGCATGTCTTGGGGTTGAAAGCGAACTTGTTGTATCTTTCTGATAAAGTCGAAAGTATTTTGGACGTGAACGCTAGAGTTTCCTGCAGAAGGATTCAGTTTTCAAGTGAGGAATTTTTCTAGGTTCTAGGTTGGTGGGTTTATTGCGCTAATCTGTCTGTCTGAGTCTGAGTCAAATGTTGTTCTTGTGAATTTTTGGGAGTTCGTGGAGTCTTGGAGAAATATGATTAGTGGGTATCGATTGAGATATTGTTTCTATTTTAAGTTGAGAGTCCTTTCGGAGGGTTTCCGTTTTGTTGACTATTGTTTTAGTAGAATCATTTTTCACTTTTTGTATGAATCGTCTGTTAGAAGATCCTCGATTTTATGTCGTAATCTTCTTTTTTCATTATCACTGTAGTGTTGCCTTTATCTGCAGGCAATACTATGTTGTCTTTATTCTGATTAAATTCTTTGATTGCTGTTCTTGGTTTTTAAATTGAATTAAAGGGGGAAATCGGGCTTGGCGTAGGATGTTGGCCTCCCTCCGTCGAATGTGTGCTTCACTTGAAGTAATTTGTCGAATTCTGTTTATTGTTGTTGTATGGAAAGATCTTAAATTTGTTGGTCGATTGGTATGCAGCCCAATGTGGACCAAATGTCACATCTAAGGGTATTCGATAGGAGTAGGTGAAGTTTTAGTAGTTTTTGGAGGTCATGTGTGATATGAATTTGATATTTTGTATTCTTTACTTCAAGTGAAGAAAACTATCGTCGAATAAATCAGCATTTCTTCTACAAACTCGACATGTGAGAAAAAACTCAGATAATATCGGTCGACAGTGAGAGACAGCCTCGAGTTCTGTTTCCCCCCAAGGGAAAATAACTCCCGTAAAGCTGTGCGACGATAAGCTGATAATTCAAACATGTAGAGTGCGATTTTTTCTGAAGAAGAAAGTCTTCCTGAATCTTCCAAAAAAAAAATATCAGCAGATGTCATCAAAGGTAATATATATTAGAATATAAAGTGTGTGTCGGTTCCTCGCACATCCCTATCGTTTGTTGCTTGCACATCCTTGTTATCTATTCCTTCTCTAGTCTTGTTTATTTTCCTTCATTTCTCCTTGTGATTTACTCCCTCATCTCCATGTTCAAGAATCAATGATAGATTTCGGATGTTGAGTTCAAAATACATATTGCTTGCTCGGCAAAATAAGGAAGCGAAGTTATCGGAATTCATGTCACGAATATCATTATGCTGAAGCTATGGAAGGAAGACAAAAGGGTGGTGCTTATACTTTCGAACACGGAAGCTTCTTGAGTGCTGGCGGAAAATCCTGGATATATTCCAGGGGAGAGGATTTCGCATGTTAAGTCGAAGAGACTTGCAAGGAGGTTTGAATTCAGAGGTTGGGAAAAGAGAGATTGTAAATAGGATGAAGAATAAAATTGTCTTTGTTACAGCCTACTGATGTAGAAACTTCTTCATCTGAAAGCATCCAAGTTACTAAGGAGAAAACCCTGAAAAGGTACAAAAGTGTTTGATATCAAAGATGGAAGCTTGAAAATTTCGAAAATAGGAATTAGCAAAAATGGAATAGATGTACGGAAGAAGACACTGACTGTTCTGTCAAGACCTAAGCCCTATATTGTGCAATAAGTGAAATTCCTGAAGGAACTGTGGGAAATTTTGAGCCCTGATCAAAAGACTCGATTCCGTTACTCGTCTACTCAAAAATGACACTTGGAGGTTATGTTTTAACACTAGGTTTGCCGACAGAATATTTGAATGAACAGAATTAAGAGGTTTAGGATATTTTTTCGGAAGTCCAATGGATGACTCTAGTCATATTCTGCACATTCAAACACTGTATATTTAACTGTTATTTCATGATATATTCCTAAGCATGGAGCTCATCAGAAGTGGCCGACTACTGGTTCCCCTACAATATAATACTTTCACAAAAAAATGGACGTGAAATCTCGTTGCAAGTAATATTCAGGAGGGTGAAGTTAGATCAAAATAAAAGAAGATGCAATATAGATGAAATGGTTAACTTAACCCTAAAATGGGAGTAAAGATTACACTTGGTTTCCACTGTATTCGCAAGCGCAGATTAAGTTTCCCAAATTACGCAATGATCCGGAATATTCGAGATGGTAATGAAGCTGGTAGGATTTAGGGAGATCTCTTCCACCTTGTAAGTCGAGACCAATAATCTAGGTCTGCGAGAAGGTGGTTCGTGACACGATGAGAAGGAAAGAGAAATGCTGAAGAGGGATCGATGAGCAAAGCGACAGGAAACACCCACGTGTGTCTGCGGTGCAAGCAGCTAGCTCAATGGCATAAATCGTATCCCAAGTGTGGAAAGGGGTCCATGAAAAGAGACCCGTAGTATTATCCAGCATCCACCCATCTAACCTTTCACTATAGATATAGAAGGGACAAGTTACGAGGGATCCAGCCATGTTTTGTTCACTCTAGTAGTCCAACTCTCCAAGTCTGTGGCCTAGACTTCTAGAATCTAGAGTCTGGCACTGGAGACTCGAGAGTGGGTATAATACTAACAGATCCGATGTCCTAGGACCTGAGTAGAGTAGAATCCTGACCCTCGAAATTACTTGCTTCAGTAACGTGTTGCCATCCTTGCCATCCCAGTTACTTTGCGGGCCAATAAACTCAGTCAATGTCAGGATCCTTCGAATCCACAGGTTACCCTTCTTCATCTCGGATTGAGCTACAAGTCAACTAACACTTTCTTTTCAAAACATTCAAAGTTCATAAGGAAGATTTATTTGATTCTTCAAATTGGTAGAGTGTTATCACTCCAATATCAGGATGACAAAGTGTTTATTATCAGTTTGTTTAACATCCAAGAAGTCAAATTGGAACTCTTCTGAATATAAAGCATTTCTATTCGAAATATTCAAAATTCGCGAGAGTCTTCGGCAACTACACTTTCTTTCATTCTTTCTAAATCTATTCCTTTTGGCTTGTTCGAATGCTCCAATTCTTGCATCAGCCCATTCGTGAGTCCAAGTCTAGAAACTTATCCACCAATAATCTTAACATGGAATTTTCGTCTTCATGTTTTACTAAGAGTTTTCCAAATTTGCTAAAATAAAAGTCCCCCTTCGAAGTAACGATGGTTTGGAGTTGATAAATGTGTCTAGGTTGTGTGTAAAGCTGTTGTGAGTAAACACAATCCTCCTGAGCGGATACCCATAGCCATAATCGTTTAACCCACGTCATTGCTCTGACGACGTCTTTATCGTTTGCATTTACGATTATCGCCCCAGCCGTTAAGTGTACTCGCGTTGCAAGCTTATCAACATCCGGTTTGTGGATAAAGACCCTAGCGTATAAAACCGGATATTGATTGTCTCTTCTTCCTGGAAGACTCAATTGATCGCGACAATTTTCTGCTGGCTGAAAACTGTAGTTTTAGTCTCGTTTTAATTCCCCCAAGGATTCTTAAACTCGATTGATTCGAATTCGAAAACCCGTGCCTGCTTCACGAGAACACGAGTACAAGGTGATAAATTAGATCTCGTCGAATCAATTGATTTATTCAAGAGCGGATCATAAATGCAATATTAAAAGTACACAGAGCTTTGAGTTGGTTATAAACACTCTTGAGAATATCGACTCACTAAATCTCCAGACTGACAATTTAAGAGCAGATCAGAAAACTGTTTCGTGCTTTATGTCAGGACGTAAAAGCTGAAGCATTTCAAGGGTTTAGACACCAATTGAATTCTTTTAGAGGAATGGTATTCGTTAGAGGAAAATCATTTGTGGAATTGGTTTCTGATGGTTTATTTCTCATCAGCAATGTTCACTATCAAAAGTGACGGAATTACAAAATTTTTGGCGTCCTTAAAGCAACAGGGAATGTTTTCCCAAATTGGGATGTTTGCGTACAGGGAAAAATTCGCATTTTCCAATGTCGATGTATAAATAGTTACAGCTTCTTCTGAATTTTCCGAATCTAAAGTTTCTTTGGCTTTTGGATTGTTACTTCCTTGGAAGGAACAAAACTCTTGACGTCCGAGGAGCAACCGAAGATTTATTCACAAATTGTATTCTATCTCACTATTTTCCCGAGCGGTCACAAATATCTGAAAGCTTTTGAAAGTTCTCAGAGAAGCGATTCGATGAAGAGTTTTCTGGTTGAAAAGGTTCTTTTGATCTGAAAAAAAAATGTAAACCAGGAGGATACGCCAATGGAGAGTGATGGCGGTGAGATTCAACTCGCCGGTAGCGTACCATCGTATCGTATCGAGCGGAAATAGCTATGAACGATGAAAGTCCGCCAAGCATCGACGTCTATCGACGCTGCGAGCTCTCTCGAGTCTCTAACATCCCCTTCAACCCTGCATTTTTCACCTTTCCGGATCAATCGCTATCTTTCTCAGTCTTCATTTTCTTTTCTCTATATTTGGTTCCTTCTTGGATCTCTTTTGAATTGACACGCATTTACGACCCTTGAAGCAAACGACATACGACACAGGACGGACAACATCTTACACCAAGCTCAACTTCCCTCCTCAAACTTGACAAAACGAGAAAGGAACATCAATTGAATTACTTGTTTGGAATAAAGACATAATAATATTACTTGCAGACAAGGGCAGCACAACTTTGATAATGAATAGAAAAGATTATAACAAAAAAACTAGGGACCTTATATATAACAATACATATAAAAACTTGGAAGAGACCCTGCAAACACAATAGTCAGTGAAACAAAAACCCTTCAATGAGACTCTAAACTTGATAACAAAACAATATCTGAAGTGATAACTACTGATCCCATCTCTCTGAGACTTTACGGGCTCCCAAAGATCCGAAACCTAACACGCTTCCTTACCAAGGAATTGAATCCTTCTACAGGGGACTCTATCACTCGCGTCCGAACTCTTTCAACCTTATCAAGAAGATACAACAGATTCACATTCATCACCAAGAAATCCTAGTGAGTTTTGACGTATCATCTCTCTCTACAAAAGTACAAATCCCTGATACAATCGATATTATTGTATCCGTTGCAAACATCCCGTCTGGTCTAATACAATTAATGAAACGCTGTCTTCAGAATACTTCTCTTCCAGTAATTAATTCTATGAACGAACCTTCGGAGCAGCAATGGAATCTCGGATCTCACCTGTAATAGCCAACATTTTTATGGAACATCTGGAAGCTAGAATCTTCAACCAGTCAGAGCCTAAAACAGAATTTTGGTTGGTATTACCAGTTAACCATGGAAATTTAACGAAACCAAAATTTGCTTTTCTCGAGTGTACTCGTTTAAAAAAAAATCTCGTAACACATTGGGACATGGAGTCAACAAAAACCTACTCATACAAACACATACCTACATGCCTCCTGCAGCCACTACTTATCTCAAAAGCAATCGATCATGAACTTCCTTGAATACAGCAATGTTTCTATAACTGATAAAGATAACTTGAAGAAAGGAAATGACAAAACGTTTAACGAATCCTAAGGTAGAAAGATTACTCAAACAAATTGATGAAGTAACAAGAAAATGCACTTAAAACAGCTATCTTACCGATGAAAGAGTTTCCTGATTCAGAGTTTCTTTGGCCATAAGACAGTAACATTTCTGAGGAAAACATAATTCTGACATCCTTGAAGCAACCGGAATTTTTTCACAAAATTTAAAGGTCTTGCTCAGGAGGAAACCGGATTATCCAATGATGGTCTAAGAATGGCTACAGCTTATTCGGAATTTTTCAAACTCGAGCAGATTTTCTGTCTTCCAGAAAGTTAACTTTTCAGATTCATTATTTTTTCTTTAGCAGATTATGTTACATTAAGCTCCTTATTATATACACTCACAGCTTGCCTGGGCGCCTATCGGCAGAGGCCCAGTTTCTTGGCTGTTCATGCTTGAGTTATTCTGTCCCTCCCCCCGAGCCTCGCACGACGCAGCACGATAGCCATCAGCCTTGAAAAGGCAGTACCGTGATGCGTAGCATAGAAGTTGTTTACTCGAAGACTTGCGAAGCACGTATTCACGAGACTATACATACGGTCCTGAGTGTTCACTTTCGCCTGATCAGTCGTCGCTTCAAATCTGGTTCGAACTGGATTTCTAATTGCTATCGCCGGAGGACCACAACCCCCGATACCGGCCCCTAGGCAAGCGGTGAGTGTATTCTGCGAAAAATTGCCGACGTGTGGCGACTACCGGTGCGTTGCCGACTATTGATTTGTGGCCGATCACTGGTTCTTATTCTCCCGATTGCTGGGAAGCGTCTGGCACTCCCGGGAAGGAACTGTATCAATGAGTCTGGCATATCGGCGAACAACGTGACTGCGATCCTTGCCTTATGGAGAGGGCTCTGGTGTCACCCTTATACCTACATGGGGACCCAACGGGATTACCCAGACGTCAGAGGCTCATTTGTCCTCAAACCGAATAATAATAATGACCTCATTGTATATTCTTCTGAGGATAACTTATGTGTAGCCGACCTCTGGCGTACTGCCGACTATTGGTTGGTGGCCGACCACTAGAATGCTTCAAGATGTAGTTCCTTTTTTATTGGGTAACTTCGTTACTCGTGGTAAAATATTTTCTGATTCATCTTGTAATTCAGTTTCGATCGTGATCTCCTGCACCTTCTGTCAGGTCAGGATGAAAGAAAAAGAAATTTTAGCATTGTTGTTGAAATTTCATTCTTTGAATTTTACAACATGGAATTTAATGTCACCTCCGTGAGGAGGGAATTACCCTAGGGATCTGAGGAATAAAATTTATTCTGGACCTACTTCTGGAAGTAAATTGTGGATACGTCACTGGCACCACTGCAGGGCATTTCAAGTCACTTCGTGGCTGCCTACGTGTATTCCTGCAACGGTTATTTCGCGGCTGTGGCCGTTTGCCAGCACTTGTGTCAACGTGACCCGAAAAATTCCAAAGTTGAATGCGCGATGCAGGGATTGCGATGTCGCGATGCTCGAGTTTTATAGCGACCGATGTCAAGGTGGGGAGGAAACGAACCGCTTCGCAGATTGCTCTGAGGTGGACTGATAAAAAAATAATTTACAGAGACAAAAACTAATCGAAATTGTAAAAAGAAGGATTTAACTCTTCCAACGACTCTGGGATATTGGAGTTTCATTTCAGGTTTTTGGCTCGTAGAAAATAAAAAGTAATACTAGAAACAACTTTTTTTTCTCTAATTAGGAGACAAGAATATTTTTTTTATATATGTACTCATGTTTGGTCATTGGTCTGATATTATTAAAATAATATAACTTGATGTCGTGAACATGATTTTATTTATTACTTAAAATGTAATAGTAATAATTAAATAGTATTATGGTTCTGTTGCAATCCTGTGTTTGAAATGTTTATTAGCGATTTGAATTTACCCGCGCGAAATTGATAGTTCAACCCTCTACTGCCAGGTGGATCACTGAATCATCTTTCTTCCAAGCACGGTCGTATACACAGGTCCGGGGGCTCTCGTGGTGGGGGATGTTCCCTAACGTAAGCCAAAAAGTTTCGAAAAT
>WSXT02165299.1:0-11959 GCA_011762715.2 Neuroterus valhalla | reverse complement strand
CATTTGGATTACCTTGGATTCATTTGAATTCATTTAGATTTATTTGTATTTATTTGAATTTATTTGAAATAATTGAAATTTATTTGCATTTTTTCATCATGTTCGATTTGCTGAAATATATTTGTATTTATTTGAATTAATTCAAATTTATTTGGATTTTTTTCATCAAGTTCGATTTGCTGAGATTTATTTTTAATAATTTGTATTAATTTAGATTAAGCTGGAAGAACTTGAAGAATTTGAATTTATCATGATTTATTTTGATTCATTCAAATTCATCTATAATGATTTGAATCCATTTGGATTACCTTGGATTCATTTGAATTCATTTAGATTTATTTGTATTTATTTGAATTTATTTGAAATAATTGAAGTTTATTTGCATTTTTTTATCATGTTCGATTTGCTGAAATATATTTGTATTTATTTGAAATAATTCAAATTTATTTGGATTTTTTTCATCAAGTTCGATTTGCTGAGGTTTAGTTTTATTAAATTGTATTACTTTAGATTGAACTAGAAAAACTCGAATAATTTGAATTCATTATAATTTATTTTGATTCATTCAAATTCATCTATACTGATTTGAATTGATTTGGATGACTTCGGATTTATTTGGATTACTTTAGATTTATTTGTGTTTATTTGAATTAATTCAAATTTGTTTGGATTTTTTTTATCAAGTTAGATTTGTTGAGATTTATTTTCATTAATTTGTATTAGTTTCGATTAATCTGGAAAAACTTGAATAATTTGAATCAATTATGATTTATTTCGATTTATGAAAATTCATCTATAATGATTTGAATTCATTAGGATAACCTTGCATTTATTTGGATTCCTTCAGATTTAGTTGTATTTATTTGAATTCCTTCGAATTAATTTAAATCTATTTGGATTTTTTTCATCAAGTCAGATTTGTTGAGATTCATTTTGATTAATTTGTATTAGTTTCGATTGCGCTGGAAAAACTTGAATAATTTGGATTCACTATGATTTATTTTAATTAATTCAAATTCATCTATAATGATTTGGACTCATTTGGGTTACCTTGGATTTATTTAGATTTATTTGTATTTATTTGACTTATTTGAATTAATTTAAATTTGTTCGGATTTGTTCGGAATGAAACAGATTTATAATTTTTTTCTCATAAAACCTCATACTGGCATCCTCAGCCCAACCATTGGCTTGTCTGGAACCAAATTGAACTTATCTAATTTTGGAAGAACATTCGATCACACCGTTCAACTTATACATTCATTGTACTTAGTAAGATGAGAAAATTTAAATAAATAATTCAAGGCAAGCTAAACAGACGTACTATCTATAAAACTAGAAAAAGATGCCAACAATTGGAAAGGTGCCAAGAATGTTCATTCTTACCCTAGACGTCTAAAACTTCTAACCCATTATTCATAATTGATCATAATTAATATTATATTTCAATATAAAATTAACTTACGCATTGCTCCGTCCATTTGGAATTGATGAATGCTCTTTTCCATTTTCCACCAATTCATTTGTGCTGTGATGGACATCGACATTAAACTTAGCAGCAGCATGTGACTCTTTTTTCCTTAGACGTGAATGAATCAACTCCTCTACAAGGTACATTATGAAGAATCTATTAGAAAAAGAGTTCATGAGAATAAGAGGAAACAACAAAATATCTCTATAAATGAAATAGAGAAAGATAATTTGCAAAGTTTCGGATAGAAAAACCAGTTCCGGCATGATCACTGAAGTTAAGCAGCGTTGGGCTTGGCCAGTACTTGGATGGGTGACCGCCCAGGAATACTGCGTGCTATTGGCATGTTGCCGGGAGATTGGTGTCCTCCCGTGTATCTAACTCAACCAATTATTATGACTCTTTACGAGTTACGCTTACCCCGTAAGAGAGTATGCTTAATGGTTAAAAAAAAATAATACTAATAATGTTGCATGTAGGAAATTCTAATAGTATCAAAAATAACATTTAAATGACATAGAAAGGTGAGGCTACGGTGAATATGTGGATCAGAAGTTTCGTCGAATTGTAATGAAAATTGACTAATCATTAGGTAACAAGGTGCAGTGGTTACCCGTTCTAGAAATATGTCCGATACGATCGATTCAGGTGTGTGGAACGAGAAGGCGGAAAAGTTTGGATCCGACTAGTGGATTGCAGAGATAAGATGGAAGGGGAAAACTGAAATCAAGAAATTAGGCAGGAAGTAACAGAAATTAGAAAAGATATGAAGAAATAGGAAAAAGTCAGAGGGAATTTGGAGAAGAGGAAGCAGAACCTAGAGTAAAGTCTGAAGGAGCGGGGAAAACCTGAAGAAAAGCGGAGGAGTTGGAAAGTAGGTAGGAGAAATGCAAAGCTCAATCAGGAAGTTCAAAGGTGGGGGATGGGGAATGAAGATAAGGAAAGGTTAAGAAAAAAAGAATGGAGGATGGAAAGTAATGAGAGAGAGAGGAAAGAAGGGAGAATATAGTGATGAAACGTATGCGTTTGAAGGGATTTGAACGAAGGTGTGGGGAAAGTGCTAAATAAGATGAATGCAAGAGTAGAGGTGAAAGAACAGAGGTATAGTGAAGAAAAATTCAGAAGTTGGGTATGAAAGATTACAGATAGAATGCATATGTTAGGACTGAAACGAAGAGAGGAGAGACTTAGTGGAATGTGATAGGTCGGGGCAAGGGAGGAGAAAGGAACGAGAGAGAGGGAAATAAGCAATAACGGAAAGAAAAGGGTATGAAGGATGAAATAAGGAAGGAATGGGAGATGCGTTATTAGAATGTACTTGGACTAGAAAGAAAGGATAGGGACTTTATAAAATAGTTAATGCAATAGGAATTCGTAGTGAGGATCCAGACATGGCTAGATAAGAGGGGGTGAGATATAGTAAAAAGGTCTACCGGAGAAATACAGAAGAGAAGTACAAGAAGAAAATAGAAAATATAAATCGGGTAGAGCAACAAGAGGAATATTGATGGAAATAGGGAAAGATTCGATAGAAGAGAATGAAGATGAGGATGGTTTAAAGGAACAGATGGAAGGATCAATGTCAGATGAGAAAATGATGAGAGAGGAGAGGTGGAAGATATTAGGGGTATGTGCAAATGGAGATATTGGTAGAAAAACCGAGGAGTGAGGGAAGGGGGTTGATGGAAGACAAAGCAGAAGGTGCAAATTTGATCATGGAGGAGATTTCAATGCAAGAACGGGAAAAAGAGCAGGAAAAGAATGAGCATAAAAAGGAGATGGGACTGGGAGGAACTCTGGAGACAAAGTAGTGAATGGAGAAGAGAAGGAATGACTGAGTAGATTAGGAGAGATAGGATAATTTTATCCTAAACGAGAACATTGAGGGTGACGTAAAGGGAGAGTTTAGTCATACAGGAGAGAAGAGGGGAACAGTGATATACTATGTTATTGTTTACGATCAAGTAACGGAGAAAATTAGAAGGCTCGAAGTAGGGGAGTATAAAGACTTGTACCATTCCCTAATAATAGTGACGTTAGAAAGAAGAAGAAATGCTGAACGAGAAACAGCAAAGAAAAATAAGAAAGAAAAAAGAGAAGGAAATGGTCCGCATAAGGAAGAGAAGAAAATCGAGGAGAGATAAAAAAGGAGGAGGAGAGTAAAAAGGTCGAAGAGGAGGCAGAAAGGGCTGGCACAGAGGAAAAAATATAGGAGATAGGGGAAAGAGCGAAGAAAAAAAGGAAAAGAATTGATTAAGAGAAGATGGAAGGAGGGAAAACAGGTACCTGGGATAAGGAACGTAGGCAAAAAAAGGGAAACAGTAGTGCAGAACAATACAAAAGAAATGATAAGAATTATGTGCGGTATTCGATAGAAAAAAGACGAGAAGAGTTAAAAGGTCGAAGAGGAGGCAGAAAGGGCTAACACAGAGAAAGAAATATTGAAGATATTAGGAAGAGGAGGAGAAAAGGAGAAGGATGTATCAAGAGAAGATTAAAGAGGGTAAAGATGGCACCTAGGACGAGGAATGTAGAGGAAAAAGAGTAATAGTGGTGTGGAATAATACAGAAGAAAAGATAAGAAGATATGTGCATTATGTGATAGAAAAAAGAGGAGGAGAGTGAAAAGGTCGAAGAGGAGGCAGAAAGGGCTAGCAAAGAGGAAGAAATATGAAAGATAGGGAAAAGATTGATGAAAAAAAGGGAAAGAAATGATTAGGAGAAGATTGGAGGAGGGAAAACAGGCATCTGGGATGAGGAACGTAGAGAAAAAAGGAAAATTGTGGTGCAGAAGAATACAAAAGAACATATGAGAAGTTATGAGCGATATTTGACAGAGAAAATAGGAGGCGAGTTGAAAGGTCGAAGAGGAGGCAGGAAGGGCAAGTACAGAGGAAGAAATATGGAAAATATTGAAAAGAGTGAAAAAAGGAAAAGAATTAATCAAGAGAAGATAAAAGAAGAGGAAAGAGGCACTTGGGATGAGGAATGTAGGAAAAAGAGGGAGATAGTAGTGCGGAAGAATACAGAAGAAAAGATAAGAAGTAATGGACGTTGTGTGATAGAAGAAAGAGGAGGAGAGTGAAAAGGTCGAAAAGGGGGAAGAAAGAGCTAGCAGAGAGGAAGAAGTATAGAAGATAGTAAAAAGAGAGAGGAGAAAAGAAAGAAAGAGGGAAAAGCAGAAGGTATAGATGGAGTCTCCAATGAAGTATGGAAATATGAGAGAAAAGAATTGAAGAGTGGGCGTGGATGATACGTAACAGGGTATATAGAGGGAAAGGCTGACCAGAAACATGGAAAGAAGGAATAGTTGTACCAATAGAAAAGAAAGAAAATGGGAAAGAGATTACAGATTAGAGGGAAGTGACGCTGATGCCAACTTCCTATATGATATACGTTCTAATCGTTCCAGAGAGGTTGGAGAAAGGAGTAGAGGAAAGGAAGATATTCTCACCTTATGTGACAGGATTAGGAAAAGTTACGGGAGTAATGGATAATGTCTATGTGCCTAATTATATTATAAATGGAAAAATCGGAATAGAGAAAGGAGGTTGACTGCAATGTTTGTAGACTTGTAAGCAGCTTTTGATTCATTGGACGGGAAAGAGGTAGATGAAGCTATGGAAAAGCAGGGGATAAGAAAAGTTCTCAGGAAGAGAGAAGCTGAAATCTTCAGACAGATAGAAGTAAGGTAAGGATGGGGGGAAAATAGGAGAAAGTTTTCGATTGGCTAGTGGTGTAAGGTAGGGATGTTTATTAAGCCCACTCCTGTTCAATAACTTTAGTTAAGACTTAGAGGAGGATATAAAGAGAAGAGGATAAAGAGAAGTTAGACTAGGTGAACGAAAAATATACACACTTGCATACGCAGAAGATAAAGTGCTATTAGCAGAAAGTGAAGAAGAAATAGCGAAGATTTAGGCTATGGGGCAGAAATATTGGGGCGGAAGGAGAGAGATGAGATAGAGGAAATGCAAGAAAAATATATAAAATGAACATTGTTGATAGAATGCAAGAAGCCGGGTTATACGGTAAGAGAGGAGTCTCTAAGAGACAAGTTAGGAACAAGGGCAGAGAGAGGAAAAGGGAGAAGAGATAGCAAGGGAGTGCTTCAAAGAGGTGCAAGAAAGAGGAAAGAGGACAGTAGAATTAACGCGATGGGAAGAAGAAACAAAGGAGTCTTTTGAAGATCGTGGGATGGGGGTAGGGAGTACTATAGGTCATGAGGAATCGGAAAGGAGAGATGGAGAAATGTAAATGATAGACAGATGGAAAAGGATAGAGGAATCAAGTTACAATGAATGGTATAAGGTTATTAAAAGAGAAGGATTACCAAAATATCTGAAGAGGGGATAGGAGGGAAGGAGATTAACAAGAATAGCTAGACGAAGACTAGGAAATAAATTATAGGAAGCAATAAATTAGGAGAAGATTGGAAAGGGAAAATGCAGAGTATGTGAATGGGTAGAGAAGACACATGAGCGTGTACGGGATGGTGGTATGGGAGAGAAAGAAGAGAGGGAAGGGTAGCAAGAGAGTGTGGAGAAAATTTCAGGAGAAGAGGGAATTGGAGGAGAATGGATGGATGAGGTAGAAGAATCTGAAGGAGTGAAAGAAAATGGATGATAATCCAATCCAAATAATTCCTTGGATTGGAAATTCAAATGACTGATTATTCATAATTTAAATGAAAAGGCTTATTTTAATATGAATGAGGTATTTTGCATCTCCTATTAATATAAATATAGCTAAAAATGCTCAAGTTTCGAAAAAAATGCGGAAATGGGAATTCTTTCTCGAACATTTAGCTGAAATTTTCAAAAAGCATAAATTTCTGAGATGGCACATTGCTAATTTAGAGTTAAGCATCTTGGAACAATTTTTCAATTTTCTTTAACGCTTTGCAATGACGTCTTATCTTCAACATTGTATCGTCAGAGATAATCATAACTCTTAGCATTAAAATTGATGATCTATTCTCAAACCAGTAATTAGGTAAAAAGAAGAATTTTAGTATGAGAGGAAATATTCCAAAAAGATATCTTACCACAAGCAATTTTGAAATATTCACACACTAATTCTGCAAAAAAAAATCCCAAGAAAAAGGAAAATTAGAAATTCAAAAGCAGAATATTGTCAAAATTTCTAATAGAGAGTATGGAACTAAATCCTTTTTTTTTAATTTTGGGGTTTCAGTTCCAAGTGTACAAAAAAGGTCCAGAAAAAAATCTCATATAGAAAAGAATAGCTCCTATTATCTTTTTTTTTTTTTGAACTCTAATTCATTTAAGTGTAGTTTCCGAAAAATGAATTATTGATTCAATATTGAAATTTTATTTGTTTATGACTATAAATAACTATTGGTACAAACAAAAAATATTTTCCCTACAAATTTGGGAATTTTTCGGATTCCGGAATTGTACAGTGTCGGATACTTAAAAATTCCACAATTTTTTTCCGAGAATGAGAATTTGGTGAAAGAGTTAATAGTCCGAAATTCTAATAAATATGAATTTTGAAATTTCGGATTTCACATTGCAGCAATAAAAGCTATTAACAAATCCCGAAAATTAGAATTCCCGACACTGCTGAAACTCCCGAAAAAAATTGAATATTCCAGAACTGATGACATTCACTCATGCATGAAGATCCAAAATTGGAATAAATAGCAATGGTGAAAAAATTAATTCTCTGATTTTTCGAATTTGTAAATTCGATTATTGTTAGGAATAAGTATTCTGAAGACAAATTTTTTTACAGAATTTGAATTACATTTATAAAAAATGTTTGAAAAATTTACTTTTGATTATGCTGCAAGTTTCCTAAAAGTTCTCGATAACAAAAAATTGTTTACACTTCGAAGATATTATTCCAAACTTACCCAAGACATGTCAAAGTTTCCGGAATTGAGAAACTCAGTTCTGGTATTTCTCCTTCTTGAATGAGATGTTCAACACCATGTGCAACTTCAGGTAAAAGATGCAGAAAAGTTGTGCAGAAAAGAACTCCACCGCCGAAACCCAAAAGAAGACCCACAAGTTTCGATGATCTAAAAATTAATTAATCAAGTATAAGAAGAAATTAATCTTAATTAAGAATCTTTTTATTTCAGAACTGAAGTTCTTCCTGATTGCTTATTAGAAAAATAATTTCAAAAAATTAACGGCAGATTCATTTCACATAAAATCGGGCAGCCTGTTCGCAAGCTACAAAAATCTTGTGTGCTGAAAAGAGCTTGTGAGCTTAGAAAGCTTGCGGGCTGAAAAAAGGCTGTGAGCTGAAAAAGCTTGCGAGCTCAAAAACCTTTAGATCTGAAGAAGTTTGCCAGCCTAAAAAAGTTCACGGACTAAAAAAAGCTAAAAGTCGGAAAATATTATAGTCTAGAAATAGCTCGAAAAACAGAAAAAGTATTTCGACTAAAAAAACTTTGAAAGTCGAAAAAGCTTACGGATTGAGAAATTCTTGCAAGCCAAGAGAAAACCACGAGATGAAAAAAGCTTGCAAAACAAAAAAAGCTCGTGAACTGAAGATACTTCACACGCCAACAAAGCTTACGGGCTGAAAAAAATGCTTGCAAAGAGAAAAAACTCACGCACTAAGTGCATAGGGGCTAAGTGGAGCTTGCGAGCCGAAAAACGCATGTGGGAAAGGAAAGCTTTTCCGACTGAAAGAAGCCAGCGAACCAAAGAAAGCTTCTGAGCTGGACAAGTTCAGGAGCCAAAGAAGCTCACGAGCTGAAAAGGGTTGCGAGTGAAGAGAAGCTTATGGTCTAAAAAATTTGCGAGCTCAGGAAAGATTATAGGCTGAAGAAGCTTGAACGCCCAAGAAGCTTACGGGCTGGGAAAGATTGCGATAAAAAAAAACTTGCGGGTCAAGAGGCGTTCGAGTGCCAAAAAGTGGCTTGTGAGCTGAGAGAAGTTCGCGTGCCAAAAAAGCCTTGAGCTGGGAAAGTTCGCGTGCCAATAAGAGCTTGTGAGCTGGGAAAAGTTCGCGTGCCAAACAGAGCTTTTGAGCTAGGGAAGTTCGCTTGCCAAAAAGAGCTTGTGAGCTGAGAGGAGTTCGCGTGCAAAAAGAGCTTTTGAGCTGGGGAAGTTCGCTTGCCAAAACGAGCTTTTGATCTGAGAGAAGTTCGCGCGCCAAAAAGAGCTTGTAAGCTGAGAGAAGTTCGCGTGCCAAAAAGAGCTTTTGAGCTGGGAAAGCTCGCTTGCCAGAAAGAGCTTGTGATCTGAGAGAAGTTCGCGTGCCAAAGAGAGCTTGTGAGCTGAGAGCAGTTCGCGTTCCAAAAATGGGTTGTGAGCAAGAGAAGCTCGCGCGCCAAAAAGAGCTTGTGAGCTGAGAGAAGTTCGCGTGCCAAAAAGAGCTTTTGAGCTGGGAAAGCTCGCTTGCCAGAAAGAGCTTGTGATCTGAGAGAAGTTCGCGTGCCAAAGAGAGCTTGTGAACTGAGAGCAGTTCGCGTTCCAAAAAGGGGTTGTGAGCTAAGAGAAGTTCACGCGCTAAAAAGAGCTTCTGAGCTGAGAGAAGTTCGCGTGTCAAAAAGAGCTTTTTAGCTAGGAAAGATCGCGTGCCAAAAAGAGCTTGTGCACTGAGTGAAGTTCGCGTGCCAAAAAGAGCTTGTGATCTGAGGGAAGTTCGCGTTCCAAAAAGGGGTTGTGAGCTGAGAGAAGTTCGCGCGCCCAAAAGATCTTGTGAGCTGAGAGAAGTTCACGTACCAAAAAGAGCGTGTGATCTGAGAGAAGTTCATGTGCCAAGAAGAGCTTGTGAGCTAAAAGAAGCTCGCGTGCCAAAAAAGCTTACAGGCTGGAATAGGTTGCAAGCCGAAAAAAAGCTCAAGAACAGAAAAAAGCTAGCGTATAACAGAGGGCTTCAAGAGCTTGTAAGCCAAAAGAACTGGCGGTGTAAGAAAAGCTTGCAAGCCAGAAAAAGTTGTGAGCTGAGAGAAATTCGCGAGCTCAAAAAATCTCAGGGTCTCAGTAAAGGTCGCAAGCCACAAAAGTTCGCGGGCTGAAAAAGCTTGCTAAGTTTTTGAGCCTTAGTTAGCCCGCAAGCCTTTTCTGGCTCGCGAACTTGTATGAACCCAATGGTTTCTCTGGGTTGTAAGCTTTCTTTAGTCCGTAAACTTTTGAACGATTTGCAAGCTTTTCCTCTCAGCTCACAAGCTTTTTTTGGCCCCTTACAAGCAAGCTTTTTTCTGTTTGTGAGCTTTTTTGGGCTTTGAATGTTTTCCAGTCCGTAAGCTTGTTGGCTTCCATTCTTTTTCAGGCTATAATCTTTTCTGGGCCCACAAATTTTTTAGTACGTAAGCTTTTCTTCACTTTCAACCTTTTTTTTTCTCGTGAGTTTTTTCGTCTCGCGATCTTTTTTAGTCCACAAGCTTTTTCTCTCACCAAGCTTTTCTCAGCACGTAGAAATTTTCGGCTCACAAGCTTTTCTAGCTTATAGGCTTTTCTCAGCTCATATTTTTTTGTGCCCGTAAGCTCACTGTCTCGCGAACTTTTTTCAGCCTGTGAGCTTTCTTGGTTCGCGATTTTTTTTTGGTTGGAAGTTTTTTTAAGTCCGTGAGATTTTTTGGTTCGCGAGCTTTTTTCAGCACGCAAACACTATTAGCTTGCGAGCTTTACTTGTCTCGCAAGTTTCCTCTGGCTCGCAAACTTGTCTTAGCCCATAAACTTTCTCCAGCTCGCGAGCTTTCCATATTCTGCAAGCTTCTTTTCTCGCAAGCCTTTTCAGGACCATAAGCTTTTTAGAGTCGCAAGCTTCTCGAGCCTATAAAGTTTGTTTGCGTGCTGAGAAAAGCTCGTGAGCCGAAAAAGCTCACGGACTTAAAAAAGCTTGCAAGCCAAAAAAAAATTGTGGGCTAATCTAACGGGCTGGGAAAAGCTTGCGAGCCTAGAAAGTTTCGAGACAAAAAGAATTTACAAGCTAAAAAGCTTGCAAGCCACAAAAGCTTACAGGCCTAAAAGAATTAAGTTGAATCTGGCCAAATACTATTTAGAAATTGATATAAATACAAATTTCAATTATTTCTTCCTTGGATTTATTCTCATAAGTCTGTTTTTCAGGGCCCCAAAAAATACTCCTGAGTAAGAGATTAGGCTCACTAAGTTTTCAGCGCTAAATGGATTGTTTTTTTCTTGCGTTTTTCAAGTACATTATGTTTCTAATGCATGAAATATTATTCTTCGCTGATAATCAGATGTTTTAAGAAATTTCCAGAACATAATACTACTGTTGGTAGCAATTTTCATTATAATAGGAGTTGAAAGTTGCTGTTTTTCTGAATTTTAAAACTTGTTTCTTTTAGGTCAGACCAAGATTTTTCCTAAAATTTGGATCTTTATGTCCATTTTTCAACAAGAGTAAGGTGGCAATAGAGTGACGTTAAGAAACTTTATTCCTCAACAATTTTTCATTATTTTTTGGTGAAAAAATTAAAAAATAGTTTTTTTTGTTTTTGTATAATTGTCAAATAAATCTCAATAGCTCATTTGAAATAAATAGAAGGAGGATCATTTATAAATTAAATAGAGTAACGTTTGAAGTAAACAAAAAAACTTGAGCGAAAAAAAGATAGGGTTTTCGAGAAAATCCACTTTGAATACTTTCAGCAACCCCGCCTCCATTTTGTTCATTTGCAAAATTTTGTTTGGTTTTCTCTAGAATTTGAATAGGAGACATTAAACCACATAAGAATCCAAAAACACATTAAATATTTCTATCAGATCAAAAGTTATAACGATTTGAAGACAATTTTTGTGCTTATTTTTAAAAAGCGCAAAATCAATTAAATATCGTTTCACGAAAAAGGAGAAATTTACTGTGTATCTGAATTATCCAAAACCGAAAGAAGGGAAAGTTTCTCGAGGTGTACAAATTTTTTGCATTATTTATCATATTTTGATCAATGCAAAGTGTCTGCCAATGATAGAAGTGATTACAGAGAAAAATTTCCGGATTATGAGATATCAGTGATCAATGAAGTCAATATTCTCTACATTGTAGAAAATGTTTCTTTATAAATACTTGGGTTCAAACTTTCAAGATGCAAACATGATAATTCTTCATTCTTCTTTCAGAGATGGTGTCATCTGATAAAAGCAGCTATTTGTATTTTTTATTCTCATAATAAACGAGGCTCATGTGCCATAAGTTATAAACAATGCATTTGAATTCGAAAAAATACTTTTCCTCCGCTGTAAAAAATGATCAATATCATTACTATAATAATAATTAAATATAAAAATTTGCTGAATTTATTTGTATTTCGTATTTCGGAAGATTCAAAGATTTCTTAGGTAGATTTTATTAATTTAAATAATGTTAAGCGTTTATTCAAAGATTCTCACGAATTATCAAAAAATATAAGAAGATTTTGTATATTTTAGGGTATCTTGAAATATGAAGATTAAGAAATTTAAAATTGGGGAAAAAAAACCAAAATCTTTTTTTTTCTTTATTTGCCTTTCTTTATTTCTTTATTTTATTTATTTG